>PVKE010008597.1:0-39461 GCA_004027555.1 Craseonycteris thonglongyai
TCTGCCTCACAGTCTGTTCCCAGAGAGCCCAAACAAGGGGAAGACACCATGTTTGGGAACACATGATATAAATTATAATGAGAAACAAAAGGCAACGGCCATATGTGGTACTTCCACTAGACAGTGACCAAATAATAATGATGTCAAGAGATAATTAAAGGAATGCTTCTGAGCAACAGCCTTACATTTGGAAAAAATGGAGTCGGTCCTTTTCCCACAGTCAAAAATAGATGATAAGAAAGCTATCAAAACAAGGGCAAAGTTGTTACCTAGAAATAGTTTACGATTTCTCCCATTGCTATGCAATTGAGATGTTCTCTCATTAAATATAGAATAACATACAGTCCCCCCCCTTGAACCCAAACAATTTCAGTAAAGTTATAACCCTCAAAAACTCAGCATGGGTATTTTATGTAACACAGTGGATAGCTGGGATTTAATGACAATCTCAGGGCTTGGTAAAACTGTATAGTGTTATTTGAATGACTATGTCCTGGAATAATTGTTTCATTCATATTGAATACCAGAAAGGCTTTAGGAATTAAATAATTTATATTGAATTAAGTTAAATAATCTAGCCAACAAATCTAATGAATCATGAACTGCATTCTGATTGGTGGAGAATAGACATTGGTCCCCAGAGAGTAGCTACTCTCTCTACATAACCATTCAGGCATGCTACAGATAAATTTGCAAGCTGGCCAATATAGTTGCAAAAGATGAACTGAGTATACAAAATAGAGACTGAATTCCCCAGAGTCTAAGCTGACCAGTGCAGACTTGGTGGTGAATACTAAAACATTATTACTGAAACAATTTAAAGTTAACCCTCAAATTTATGAAATCAGTGCAAGTTATGCAGCTTGAGAAATTAACCGTGCTATTCATTGTAAGATCGCTAATTACTGTTAGGGAGAAGTGTTCCTTTAAAGCAATATACTTAAAGTAGGAATGTTAGGTTGTTTCTTTGTCAAAATAGTGAGCATCCATAAAAATAAAAGGAATAGTCAAGAATCAGAATAAGAATATTTCCATGAAATACACACATGTAAAATCATCTTTTATTTGCTGTAGCCATATTAAATACTAAATACAGGGTTAGAACATTATCTATCTCTGGGGGCTATGAAGAATATCATACAAAAGCTTAAGAATAAATGAAAAGATGATTGGGTATCTGACATGTTTTCAATAAAGACAACTAATTTAAGAGTTTATATGAGCTATACTTGATGACCAGGTGGGGATGTGATTATGTCATAAATTGAAGTCTGCCACATTTGTCCTCCTGAAACTTTTTATTTCTCCTTGGAGGCTATTTTCTTCTAGAAAAATAGTCACAGCATCAAAAGTCCTGCTGGGCTGTGGCTATGAGGACCCAGAGGAAGACTTCCTTGACACCAATAGTCAGGACCCATAGAGAAGTACTCTCCCTTCTACTTCACTCTATGTGTTTTTCCCCCTAGAGAGTTGAAATCATGATTAAAACAAACTTACGATTTGCTAATCACTATGTTTATTAAATAAATACATAACCTGAATAAAGCTTAAAGACTTATGTGTCTGTTTCTCTAATCTTTATCTAATAGTAACAGTCACTAGATTTTCCAACACTGGTCTTTTTCTTGTGGATAGAATATAACTTTCTAAGTCTTTTAGTTTCAAAAAGCTTTTCCAAAACATTCTCACAGTCTAGACATTAGGCTTGTAGGTCATCTTTTTTTTAACAATTGGTTGTTCTCTCCCCCACTTTCTTTAACAGAAAGCTTTTCCTTACCTCGCCATCACTTGGTAGAGAGGAATGACTATAATCACCTTTCCAAATATCTAGCCCAAAGCCTCTGCTATTTTATTTTTACGGGTATCTACATCTGTTTTCAGCACACATTTTTCTCATCTCATAGAGTAGATACACTTATTAAAAATTGTGTATGACAGATATAGCGCCACAGGAGAATAAAATGGAGAATGTTTCTGAAAATCACACTTAAGAAATTAGAAGAGCAATATTACTTCATTAGAAATGCATTTTAATGAGTATTAGTAATAGTATAAACTAAAATACTGACTGATACAGAATCAGGAAGTGTTGTAATTACCAGTATCATGTGGGCAAAGGGAAAAAAATCTTCAGCTGACAGGAATGCAGAAAGAAAAAATATCCAGTGATAGTTGCTTTAAAGAGCTCTTTCTCCTTGGTTTTTTGTTCAAACATTTTGACATCTTTCTAGACAATATTAGAAGAAGTGATGACTTTGCAATTTGATACTAATAATAGTAGTGCTGTGGTTACTACAACCAAAAGGCAATGTCTACATTCAAATGGAACCCTCACCATCCACTAGTTCTGTGACTGGGCAAATATTCTCAAGTCATTTCAGTCAGGTGTCGTCATGACTTATCTTTGGTTATTGTTTTGCTTTATTATCTCTCTCTTAGCTAAAATGTAAGCTCCTTGAGGACAGAATTGGTATCTTTTCTGTTCCTAGCTCTCTCCCAAATTCCTATAATGCATATAGTAGTCACAAAAGTATTTGATGAAGAAGTTAATAAACTTCCTTAAGCCTTATTATCTTCATCTGGGAAAGGGAGAATAACAACACTGCCTACTTAAATGAATGACATAACATACATAAGTGGCACTACATACAGAGTAAAGCACAGTGCCTATTAGGCAAATATAAAACATCTTTCCTATCTTTCTCCCCACTGCAATCCAAGCTGGCCTCAGGGTATGTTTAGAATGACCTCCAACCACACCAGATTCCTTTTTTTAAAGTTTTTAAAAAAGATTTATTTTTATTGTTTTTGACAGAGAGAGATACAGAGACAGAGACAGAGAGAAAGGGGAGGGCCCAGAACAGTCTCCATAGTTGCACATCATTGGTTTTTCCACATAGTTTCATTCCACAGGTGGGCACAGGGCTGCGCAGGGCAGGAACTGGGCTGGGGTCTTCACCCCAGTGAGAACTGAACTGGGGTCACTGCCCAGTTCAGCATATGGGTCCGCACGGGCCAGGGCCGGGATTCAATCCTTGGTCCCCGGGGCTGCAAAGTGAGCACTTAATCCACTGAGCCATCCTGGCTTCCCCCAGACTCTTTAAGAAATATTTTATATTGTACTCTGTACTACCCTTAAGTGAAATTCATAGATATGTAACCTACCTAGCTACATAATTTTAAATATATATAATGCCCTGCTATACACAGAAAATTTTTTTAAAGAAATTAAAAAAAAAAGTGTTTCAACATTTAAAGTCTTCCAGTTTGACTACACTGAAAGACTAAGAAGTCCACAAATTTCCAAAATGACCCTTACAGGGGGTACCAGGCCCACCGAGAACTATTGGTTTATCCTTTGCTGGTAAAATGTCATAAAAATAAAAGCTAAACAAGCTGGAAGAAAAAAACATGAGAATCAGAAAAGTACACCAGAAACAAATATGATCCAGTGGGAAGATGCTCACTTCAGGGACCTGGCAGTGGGAAAAGGTGTTCTGAAGCCCAGTGAGCAGAAGAGTGCCTGGGATGCTAACAAAATGACCCGTCTCCAAACCAAACACCACCACATGCAACTGTGTACTGACTGACTCACAAAACATTAGCGATACAAGGAAACTCAGAGATCATTTGGTTCAACTTCTTTGTTTTTTTTGTTTTTTTAAGGATAGTTGTATTTATTTTTTTATTGTTTTTGACAGAGAGAGAGAGAGAGAGAGAGAGAGAGAGAGAGAGAGAGAGGGAGAGAGAGAGATAGAGATACAGAGAGAGAGAGAGAACTGAAGTGGGGGAACTCCCCAGTTCAGCATATGGGGCTGCACGGGCCGGGGCCAGGATTCCATACTCGGTCCTCGGCGCTACAAAGTGAGTGCTTAACCCACTGAGCCATCCCGGCTTCCCCAACTTCTTTGTTTTATCAATGAGGAAATGGAGCCCCAGGAAGGGTAAGTGAAGAGCCCAAATCTCCCTGGTCAGCAGATCTCATTTGAGCTGTATGCTTAAATGAATCCACCTGAATCAGGGATACTGTGTCTTGGTTCATTCAGGTTGCTATAAGAAAAAACAGGGTGGTTTATAAACAACAATTTCTTTCTCTCCGTTCTGCAAGATGGACGTCCCAGGTCAGAACACGAGCATGGGTGGGTTCTAGAGATGGCCCTCTTCTTGCAGGATTTTGGGCCCTTCGGCCACAGCACCTTTGCCGTAAACATCTTTGCTCTCTGGGGCCTCTTTTATAAGGGCACTAATCTCATTCATGGGAGCTCTACCCTCATGACCTAATCACCTCCCAAAGGCCCCACCTCCTAATATAATACCATCACATTGGAGGTTAAGATTGCAACATACTTGTATGAATTTTAGAGGGACATTAACATTCTAAGTCACAGCACTGTATTTTATCTGCACATAATTATTGAAAAACAAATGTGTGTGTTTTTAAAGTTTTTCCTTATTAAAAAAAAAATAATGATACTTTCACATCAATGAAGCACACCAAAAGCCAGAGAATACTTCTTGAGAATATACAATCTGCTAATAAAGAAGAGTATTTCAAATATGTTAGGTAATTAGCTATATAGAGAAATTCAGTTAAGCAAAGTACAGAAATCTTCTACTATTATAAAATAGAAAAATCAACCTGTTAACTATAGATAGTATAATGCTCTTTATTAAACAAAATATAAATTTCTGTGGAAAATATACTTCCTCTTCCTACATAGATTTTCCCCAACCTCCCACATCATTCTTTATATTATACCAGATATACTTTAACCTTGAAAAATGATATGTTATAATTGATGAATAAGTCCTTAACAACATTATTTAACTGCAGTTTATTTACTGCTTACCATGTGCTAGGCATGTTGCTACATGCTTGTTATATACTAGTGGTTTTCTAACCTGCATGTAATTAGAATCACCTGGGAACTTGTCTTTTAAAAAGACAGCGCCCTCATATGCGTTTGAGGATTGAGAAACACTGACATACACCATCATATTGAGGTAGAAAGGTAGGCACTATCATTATATTCATTTTCAGATGAGAACACTGGAATACAGAGTTCAGCTAACTTGCCAAAGGTAACACATTAAGTGGCTGAAGTGCAGTCTTAACCCAAAGAGGTTGGGTTAGATACTGCTATTATTTATTTAATAGATACTGCTGTTTGTCATCATGATAATAAATGAATGATGATATAGCCTAGATTAAATAGCCAATTTTCAAATAAATCTATGTATTTAATATATTAAAAATTACTTCCCAGCCAAAAGGTCTTAAATCTATGTTTTAAAAAAATTGTTAGACAATTGGATAAAGAAATTGCGGTACATTACACAGTGAAGTATTACTTGACCATAGAAAGAATGAAATCTTACCATTTGCAACAACATAGATAAAACTAGAAGACTGAAAAAGACAAATACCATATGATCTCATTTATATGTATAATCTAAAGAACAGAATAAAGGAACAATCAAAACAGAAAGAAAAAAAAACTTTCATTTCCATTCTTTCTCTTCCAAATAGCATTGCAGAGCAAATCTATATGTTAATATGGTTTATTTTTACCATTTAACATTTTATTGAGGTAAAATTCACATAACATAAAATTTATCATTTTAACCATTTTAAAGTATGCAAGTCAGTGGCTTTTGATATATGCATAACATTGGGCAACCATCACTACTAATTCCAGAACATTTTCACCAGCCCCAAAAGAAACCTCATACGCAATTATGCAATCTCTTCATTCTCTTTCCTCCCTAGTCCCTGGCAACTAATAATCTGCTTTATGTGGCCATAGATTTACCTATTCTAGACATTTCTTTCATATGAATGGAATCATACAATATATGGCCTTTAGTGTCTGGCTACTCTTATTTAGCATAGCATCTTCAAGGTTCACCTATGACGTAGCAGGTATCATTACTGCATTCTTTTTATGGCTGAGTAATATTCCACAATTACATATACACCACATTTTGTTTATATATTTACAGTTGATATACATTTGTGTTGTTTCCACTAGGGAACTATTATAAAAAATTCTGCTATGAATTTGGTATACAAGTTTTTGTTTGAATAGTATGATGTTTTTAATAACTTTTCTAGTCCATATTTCAATATTCATTCTAACCAGGCCTGGCATTCAGTATGAAAATATTTTATCAAGTCATTGAATTCTATTTACACATAAACTTAATTTTAACATTTCAAGTTTAATCATTGTCTGTTTTACTCTTAGTTTCTTTCATAACCACCCCTTTATTTTCCTTTAGCTATTGATTCTGTTTGTCCTTGAATGAGTCACTTCAACCCTTTATTCATTTATGTACTACTACTTAACCAATAACCACACTTCAGGTTTCAGGAAATAGGCTCCATGAGAATACAGCATATACAAAACAGACACAGTCTCTGCACTCAGAATTTATACGCCAATGGAAGACAGACACTGAAGTCTTAATTATACACATAGGCATTTAGTTATAACTATAGTGCTATGAAGAAATGTTGAGGATACTATAAAAGTGACTAATAGTTGTGACTTTCCTATGCCTCAGTTTCCTTACCTCAGTATAACAAAGAAACAAAATGAGATTTTTAAGAATGTTAGAGTAATTTTATTGCAATCATGGGTCACTGCCCCTGTGGTGATAGCGCCCCCAAAATATGCCTTCTAACAACCCAGAGCTTGAAACCTCACTGTAAACATTCATAGTTTAGAGTCTTAAAAGTATTTCTGGCTTCAAAAGTATCTACTTGAGAAAACTTCTTCATATATTTGCTGTTAGCAGAATTATTCTTAAGGAC
Organism: Craseonycteris thonglongyai; assembly: GCA_004027555.1. NCBI lineage: Eukaryota > Metazoa > Chordata > Mammalia > Chiroptera > Craseonycteridae > Craseonycteris > Craseonycteris thonglongyai. The sequence continues at coordinate 6,818 of PVKE010008597.1, forward strand.
AACTAAGTAAGAATAGTGTCACAAAAGGGCACTTTCTAATAGTGACCCATATAAATCAGAAATGAATGTGTATAGTTGCATGATTTTTAATTGATAAAGTGATTATATATGAACCCTGTAAAATACCTAAATATTCTACCTTTAGTAGTATTATGAAAATATTGCAAAGACAGTTATTTACTTTAGCTCTAAAAAACTAGTCTTAGAACTTTTATCAAGTTAATAAAAATATTATAATTTAAGATGCTAAATTAGATTGCTTTCAAGAACAGAAGGATTTATCTCTACAGAGTATACATACCTCCATTCTAACTCTAAGTTTGCATTTCAGCTTTAATATCATTAATTTTTTTAACAGAATGTATTTTCATAGACCCAGATAGACCCAAATATTGTCCTGAGTTTGACCACATCATTAGAAATCTTGAGTTAGCTCTGAGGTTCTAAGGGATGTTGAGTTTCCTGGTTGATCAAATTCACATTCTGCTCATCAGTCCCTTAGGAAAAAGCCACATTGCTGGGGCAGATGGCTGATGATTCCTGTCTCCAATGTTCACGCTCCAAGGATGACTGTAGACTCAAGGCATGAGCAACATTACCTGTGAATTGGCTGCAAAATAGTGATTTCATTTCTGTCCAAAAGCTATGCAACTTAAAAAAAAGTCTGTCACTTCTCACACTCAGGGTATTTCTACAATGGCAAATGACTGGCACTCCAAAGTAACACCAACTTAACCCATACACCTCTAGTTTAAATTGATAAGACCATGCCCAGAAATAAATGCACTGTACCTATTTTTTCCTTTTAGTTTCAAATTCAATTTAGTTTCAACTGCAATAACATGGCTCATCAGTGAGGATGTGCATGGAATTCTAAACGCTTTGGCCTCTTAGAGACCTTTAAAAAAATAGGACTCCCTGGCCTAATCTTGTGGCCACATTAAAGAACATAAATGTCTGTACTTGGCTTCTGTTTCCATGCAACCCATAAACTGTCAGTGGTTAACAGCACAAACCTGAAGAATATTGAAGTTTGGTCACCTCTTTGTTCATGTCCTGCAGCAAACTTGAACATTCCCTGCACACACCCTCCTGATTTTCCTCAGAGAAGATGTTCTAGAAATCTATTTTCTCTTTAATCTTGAATACACTGGTTAATCCTCCCCTCCTCATCCCCTGCCAACTTATTATGTGCCCTATGATCTTTAGCAAGTGGACCAATTCTTTCAAGTTTAGATTCAGTTTTTAAAATTTCTTATATAAGCCCTCCCAATTACTGTGTGTTAATCAATGTGGTGATTTCCCCCATAAAACCATCAGGTCAGTCACATTTGCTCCACTGGCACCAGAGATTTCCCCATTCTTATAGCACTGTTGTCAGTTTGGAGTCAAACAGAAATTAGATTAAATTCCATCTTCTCCATTTATTACTTGGGTTACCTTGGGAAATTATTTTTATCTGTATAAGGCTTGGTTTTTTCTCCTTAAAATGGGATTGTAACTTCTCCTCTATTGGGTTATTGGGAATATTAAGTGAATTATTATTCATGCTTAATAAATGTTTGTTGCAAACTTTTAGGGTTAATTCTTTAAACCATTATCAACTAGCTTTTTAAGGGTTTATTGACTGTCAGTTATATAGTTGCCTGGGGTTAGGAGGAAAGCAGTGTGGTTGTGAATATGTGTATCATTTGGTTTTGAAGTATCCATTCCCCCTTCCTCCCACCACCTGGATTCCCTTTTATAGAACTGTTTCTTTGGTATTGTGTAGGATGTTGATGGGTGCCTAAACCCAAATGTTCATCTCTCACTCAGGATCTAGAGAGGCCAGAGCCTGCCTCTCTCTGGCCCAGCTAGAGACTGGGCTGGTGATTTAGGTCACCATGGCCAAGCAGATGCTCTGCTGGAGGATTTGAATTCTGAGCATGGGTGAAAGAGATGGTGGAACTTACTTTTTTCTCATAGTCATGAGATTTCTCCTGATGCAACTAAAACTACAGGCTTTCTATTTACATCCCAGGACACAGTGTTGAACTCAACCATCACCAAAACAAAAAGAAGAGAAAAAAAAATGTGCTTACAACTGCTTGGAGCTATCTCTGAAACAATCATTGTGACAAAAGAAATGAAACTGTCTTTATTAATTCTGACTAAAGCCCTTCTCTGAAGGTAGGGACAGGGTATATGTCACCCAAGTCATAAGACTATTCATAATGGTAAAGGGATCGAATAGTTGTTGGAGAACTCCCACAATGTCTACTATGGTCTATCTTTGGCTGTTCAACGTGAACAAAGACTTCTTTCCATACAAACACTTCTTAAAATGCTCATGAAGCTGAAACACTGTCACTCCTTTCCCAAAAGATGATCTACAATCTTACCCAGTTAATACCTTAAGTTCCCAGGTCACACATCTCTAAATGTTGTGCCATCTGGTCCATCAGTCCAAATGTGACTCCAAAGAGCTCACAGACGTTGGTCTGAATGATGATGAACTGTCCATCCTCAACACATGCAATGTGTAAAGTGGTAGAGAATACTAACAAGAAATCACATTTTGGGGGAGGGGGAGATACTGGAAAACAATATAAGTAGTCACTAGCTCATAGCACATGTTGAACATTGTAAGAATGCCCTGCCTGGGCAGTGAAGAGAATGCTGAAGTCACCTAATCTTGACACACCTGGATCTGCCATCCAAAAGGAACTCCATTGACCCTCATCTGCTATGACCACAGCAAAAATAGGCATACTTGTAAGGGAGAATATTCATTGTGAAAGTGGTATTATTTTAACAGTTTATTTCTTATTGGTTCTGTTTCTGTAACCTACAGAAGACCTAAAAGTGGCCACCAGCCGTAATGAGCCACATTTGGGATTTCTTTGGCAATATGGCTCTCTTAAAACCTTAGTCGGCTTCTGTCACTTTGCTCCCAGTCACTTCTATGAATCTGCCAAAACCAGAGGTCCTACTTCAAATCTGGGAAGCTGTCTCCTGATACCAACCCTCTGGATTCTGCTAATTCCCCTAGAATAGACTGTAATGTCGTCAGTCACTGTAGAGCCATAATGATCTTTAAAGAACCTGAAAAATTAGACAGTGGAAGTCAAAGGATCAGGGGCCACACTTGACCATTTCCCCTAAATCAGTTCTACTCATTGCTTTTATTTTTTTTACAATGATACACAATGGCTTGGAGTACATGTAATATGAGTACGATGAGAACCCAGACTAAAGGGAAAGGTAGAATAAAAGGCTGAGAATATCCTCTTCTACCAGCCAATTGTGAGCACATCTTAGTCATTGCAGTTTGTTTATTTTTCCATCATATACATGGGTATTTGGGGAATGCCTTCTGTAGAAATGTGGTCAAATAAAGCATATAGGACCAGGCACTTAATGAAAATGACTGTAGTTCAATATACCCACAGATCTGTATGGCAAACATTCTCAAGAATCCTTCAATCTTTGAAAAAATTGCTCTTACAAAGTCTCCTCAAGAACAAAGTAAGTTTTCTGTACTTTCATTGTGTTCTCTTTGAGTCTCCAGAGGGACCTCAGGGAGCCAGGCATGCATGATTTTAAAATGCTATTAATATCTGGCACTTGGGATGAGCAAGCAATGGGTCCAGTGATCATCTGAGGGACTCTGTATTCTAAATGTTAATATTACTTGGGAAGATTACTTTGTGCAGATAGTTGAAAAGAGAACAAATCACAGTTTGCTTTTTGGAGAAAGGAGGATAAGAGAGGATATGTCTTATGTATCTGTAATTAATGGGGTTTATAAATGACTTAATCTGCTTCCCACCTGAGTCCAGGGCTTGGGGAGCAAAGTGATAAATGACCAAGAGGACAATTTTAGCCAAAGGTAACTCTGCAGCACAACACAGTGGCTTATTATTACTTTTTTAAAAACCTGCAAAGAATTTAACATGTATCTGAGTTTCAGTGTGATTTCTTGGTGGATGGGAGAAGGAGGTCCTGAGCAATGAGCATATCCATTACTTTCCTATCATTAAAGCTCTAGGCATCATCCCCCAGTGATGAAGTACCTCTGCCATGATTAGGACTGTCAAATTATTAAAGCGCCCTGTGTCACAAAGATGACTAAGAAATGAGCCCACAGAGAGTTGTCTAACCAGATACTTCACAGAGAAAGAGCTACCCGGCCATGTGCACAGCTACCCAGCCTTGACTTCCTTGGAACAAGCATCATGGTCTCATTAAACAAATGTTTTCACTTTCTTATCAATTTGCTTTCAAAAATGCTTTCTGTGTATTTTTAAGTTAGTTCTCATATTTCATGAAACATACACACAGAGTTAAAAGATATGCAAGTTTCTGTAAGACAATCATTGTGATCACTCTTCCAGTATTCACTCGTATACTCCCATTACCAGAAAACATGTTTACAATATTTCTTCTTGATCTTTCCATTTTAGACATTATCTATTCATTTTACACTCTCTCTCACTGCCTCCCTCCTCCTCACTCACCCTTGGGCCTTTTTCCTCTCCCAACGCTCCCATCAGAGCTGTGGAGCTACCCCATAATTTTGGTTGCAACAGTTTTTAACAGTGACATTATTATAACTATAAAACTTCTGGGCCTTGATTTCTTTTCTTGCATAACTTTGTAACCTCGAGGGGATTCACAAAGATGTGTGTGTGTGTGCATGCACACACATCTGTTTGCTCAGTTTTTTTATATACTTACCATTGAATCAACCCCAAGCAATTCTCCTCATGAGTCAATAACTTGCAAAACATTCAAACATGGCACATAGTCTCTTAATTTCATCTTCTTGGAAATGTTTCTCCCACCACCTCCTGATATACTTCAATTGTTGTCCTTGACAACTTATGCCTAGTTTTCCTCTAGAATTTTCCTCCATGGCAACTGTAGGGATTTCCTTTGCCTCTGTCTTATGTGGGTCTTGTTTCCTGGGTCCCATCACTTCAATCTTGGTTTGCTACCTCATTTTAGTGTTACACCATCTTGAGTGATTTCCTAGAAAAATGATGCATAAGAGGAAAATTGAGGCCTTGTGCATCTCCCCTAAAGGTCTTCATCCTACCTTCACCTTTAATCAATGGTTCATCTGTATATATAACTATAGACTTGAAATCATTTTCCCTCAGAGTTTTGATTGTGTTTCTCCATTTTCTGCTAGTTTCTGATGTAACTATAGGTATTGAGAATTCTGATGCCAATTTGATTTCTGATCTTTGGTTAATAAATTGTTTTCTGGGGAAGCTGGATGGCTCAGTGTGTTAAGCGCTCACTTTGCAGCGCCGGGGACCAAGGATCAAATCCTGGCCCCAGCCCTTGCGGACCCATATGCTGAACTGGGGCGTTCCCCCAGTTCATTTCTCTCTGTGTCTCTGTATCTCTCTCTCTCTCTCTCTCTCTGTCTCTCTCTCTGTCAAAAACAATACATAAATAAATAAATAAAAATTGATTTCTTTCTTAAAAGTTTTTATCTATTCTCTTATTTGCAGTGTTCTGAAATTTTTGTAAGAATGTGCTTTTTGTGGGTCTTTTGCTGGGTACTAGATGTGTTCTTTTGATCTGGAAAATTATGTACGTTAATTCTTAGGTATTTTTTAAATAATTTAATTTTGTTTTTTCTGTCTAAAATTTCTGGTATTGGGATGTGGGCATCCTGAAATTATCCTCTAATTCTCCTTGTAATCCTCCCCCACCCCCCACCCCCACCTTTTTATATTTTTTAAGACTTCCAGGAGACTTATTCAATTTTATCTTTTAATCATTTATGGAGTTTTTGTTTCTATCTTCTTTTTTTTTCCCCAGGGATTCTTTATCTTCTCTGATTTTTTCTTTTTTATATTACATTATTCTTGTTTCATAGATACAGTATCTTCTTTTATTTCTCTGAAAAGATTAGATTTTTTTTTTCAGGTTTGCAGATCTACACATGGTCTCTGTTTGCTATAAGTTGCTTCTCTAGTGGTTTTGGCCTTTCTTTAACATTATTAGACTGTCTTCCAATATCTTGTGCTCCCTTCTGTCCTCATAGCTACCATGGAACATCAAAGGACCACTTGGAGGCACAAAGCACACAGAAGCCCTGGTACTGGGAGGCCTTGTCCTGCATAGGATGGTTTGGCTGTACATTTTTTGGTGAGCCCCACATGTCTGTCTCTAGGAATTTTCTCCTGGGACTGCTCAGATTCCCCAGAGAATAATCTTTCAGAATAAAAATTTGGTTTCTCTTCTGGTTTTTATAAAAGTGTCTAGCACAGTGTCAGGAACATAGCAGACACACCACCAAAAATGTTATTTTCTCATTGCCTTGACGCAATTTTGAAATTAGCTCCATTGAGAGGGAGGGGAGGTGGGAGAGGGCACCAGCATTATGGACACACTCAATGGTTTGGTGTTTACCTGGAGAGGAGGGAGGAGGGGGGAGGGAGAGTTGTGTGGGGAGTGGGGAGTGGGCACCAGATATATGGGGTTGGAGGGGGACCTGATTCTGGGAGCTGGGCACATAATGCGATGCATGGGTGATGTGATACGGAGTTGTACATTGGGAAACTGTCTGATTGTTACCAACCAATGTCACCCCATTAAATTTTACAATAAAATATAATAATATTTTAAAAAATCAACAACAACAACAAAAAAAAAAAAAAAGAAAAGAAATTAGCTTCATCAGATACTAGGAACTACGAGCTCCTCTAGACACTGCAGAAGTGGGGAGAGTTCTTCCCTATGAAGCAGGAATATTAAATAAGTTATTTTCTCCTTTTGGATTTAGTTCTGCAATATCAGTGATAAAAATTTAAAGCAGTTCCAACTTTTGAGCATATTCTATAACTATAATAGTGTCACGTGTGTTATTTATTTTACAAACGTGATCAATATCCTATGCCATCCTTTCTTTCTTGTTAGTTTTTACTGACCTCTTTCCCATTTGGCCTTTATTGTAAAGGTCTTTCTGTATCTGTCTCCTTCTTCCATCTCTTGAGTTTGTGATTCCTACTTGAAAATGCTCTGGAAGTCACTGAAGTGCTTTCACAGGGAGTGGTGCAACATTAAACCACTACGTTGTGCAAAGGCCCCTCTGGCTTATTGAGGAGAGCAGACTGAAGAGTGATTGCAAAGAGACTAGAGAGTGAACTACTGCTGTGGTCCAGACAAGAGATGATAAGCAATGATTGGACTGGGGCCAGTGTGATGGCCATGAGGGATGGAGTAGATATAGAGAGAAAAAGAGAGGTAACATCTAAGCCTTTGTGTTGTAAAACTCAATGGGCACTGTTGCCACTTGCTGAGGTAGAAAATACTAGAAGAGAACATTTGGATTTGGGCAAACTGAGTTTAAAGTATCTTTGGGGCATTCAAGTGGAGATTTTGATTGCCATTTTTATATATCAACCTAGAACACACAGGATGCATTTGGACCATAGGTAGAAATTTTAGGAATATAACATCATGGGCAAGAAAGAGACTGGTTAATCAAATGTTTCTCTAGGCATATGGATCCCTGCATAAGAATCCCCTGGATCTCTCTGGTTAAATGCAGATTTTGGGATCCATCTCCAAACTATGGAATCAGAGTTGGTAGGAGTCCAAAGAATCTTTATTTTTTTAACAAGTACCCAAGTGATTTCTTAAGTATCTATATTTGAGAGCCAAAGGCCTAGAGACAGAGACACCATGACTTGGTAGAAGAGGGTGAGACTGCAAAGAAATGGCTCCGTGTATTTCCTTCTCCTTACTTATTAAACACAATAAGAAATAAAGTTCAGCTTTCCCTTTAGAGCTGATTAATTGTTTAGATTAATCTCACAAGTCACATAAAATTAAAACTCCTGGGGAAGCCGGGATGGCTCAGTGGGTTAAGCGCTCACTTTGCAGCTATGGGGACCGAGAATTGAATCCCGGCCCCAGCCCATGCAGACCCATATGCTGAACTGGGAGCTCCCCCAGTTCAGTTCTCTCTCTGTCTCTGTGTCTGTATCTCTCTCTCTCTCTCTCTCTGTCAAAAATAAAAATAAATAAAAATATATTAAAAAAAAAAATTAAAACTCCTGCTCTGCAAGAGCCACACAAAAGTCAGCTCCAACTCAGCTAACTTGTGCTGGTCACCTCAGCTGAGGCCTGTCTCTTGTCACATGGGCTCCCTTCCCTCCCTCTCATGAGTACTGACCTTCTGACTCTTCCCTTTCCCTAGAAAGACAGCATTTCCAGTGAGCAAAATGTCACATTACCTTTACTGAACAGGATATTTCAAATAAAATATTAGCAATAACAATTACCTCAAGCCATTAATCCCTCTGAAACTTCTTTAAACCACTAAAGGATTTAAGGCAATTCCCTGAAAATGTCTCAGGCTTAACAGATTATGGTGCTGGACAATGAAATATATTGGCTCATGTTGCCTTAACTTGCATTATGTGGCATTTTCACCTATAAAACAAACACATGACACAAACTGCTTCAACTATTATTTAATGTAAAAAAGTCAGGTCATCGAAATATAATGTAATATTCATCATCATCATCATCATCATCATCATCATCATCCTGCAGCACACATCACACTGTGGGTATATGGATATTTCTATGATCATGGTATTATTAGCAAGAAAAAAAGCTAGAAATCAAAATAACTACTCAAATACTCATTTCCTCAGGTAGGTTGGCAATTTGCTGTGGTCCATATATACAAGCAAATTCTGAAAGAATGCTTTTTCCCTGGAGGGGCAGGAGGTTCATGAACTAGAGTTCTTGTTCTTAACTCTGAGTTTTCATCACTCAGCCTGATTTTCGTCACCATGGCTAAGTTTCTGAAGACAGGCCTACCACATGCAAACCACATGCAAACAACATGCTTTCTGGGAAAAACAAAACAAAAAAAACAAAAAACTGTGGTGTGTGAGATTTTTACTTTCAGAATTACATTAGTGTATTTTTTTTAAATCTTTAAAAAAAATTTTAAGATTTATTTTATTGTTTTTGACACAGAGAGAGAAAGAGACAGAGAGAGACAGAGACAAAGAGAGACAGAGAGAAGGGGGAGGGCCCAGGGCAGTCTCCATAGTTGTACATCATCAGTTTTCAATATGGTTTTGTTCCACACAGATGGATGGAGGCCATGAAGGGCAGGAACTGGGCTGGAGGCCTCTCACATGGGAGGCACACCCCCTTACGCCAGGGGCTGAACCAGGGGGCGAGAACCAAACTGGGGGCCTCCCACATTGGAAGCACACCTCAATCCAGCACATGGGTCCACATGGGCTAAGCCCAGGATTCAATCCTCGGTCCCTGGGGCTATAAAGTGAGCACTTAACCCACTGAGCCATCCGGTCTTCCCCCAAATCTTTTAAAAATTTTTATTAAATTTATTGGCGTGAAATTAGTTAATAAAAATATATAAGTTACAGGGGAAGCCGGGATGGCTCAGTGGGTTAAAGTGCTCACTTTGCATTGCCAGGGACCAAGGATCAAATCCCGGCCCCGGCCCGTGTAGAACCATGTGCTGAACTGGGAGCTCCCCCAGTTCAGTTCTCTCTCTGTCTCTGTCTCTCTCTCTGTATCTCTCTCTCTCTCTCTCTCTCTCTCAAAAACAATTAAAAATAAATAAATAAATATTTTTTAAAAATATATATGTGTTCCACGTTTACATTTCTATAATTCACCATCTATATGTTGCATTGTATGCTCACCACCAAGGATTAGTCCTCCTTCTGTCACCATATATTTGACCCACTCCTCCCGCCTCTGAGAAGGACACTTTGGTTATTTCCATGCCTTAGCCGCCCTGAATAATGTTACAACGAACATCGGGTTACATATATTTTTATGGATAAATGTTTTCAGATTTTTTGAGTAGATACGAGAAGAAGGATTGCTGAGTCATATGGTAATTTTATTTTTAATATTTTGAGGAACCTCGATACTGTTTTCATAATGGTTGTACTAATTTATATTCCCACCAGCAGTGTATGAGGGTTTCTTTTTTTCCACAGCCTCTCCAACACTTGTTCTTTCTTGTCTTGTTAATAATAGCCATTCTGACAGGTGTGAGGTAATATCTCTGTGTGGGTTTGATTTACATTTCCCAAATAACTAGTGAGGTTGAGGGTCCTTTCATATATCTGTTGTCCTTTTGTTTGTATTCTTGGGAGAATTGTTTGTTCAGGTCTTCTGCCTATGTTTGTTTTTTTTTAAGATTTAATTATTGTTTTTGACAGAGAGAGAGAGAGATACAGTCAGAGACAGAGTGAAGGGGGAGGGCCCAGAACAGTCTCCATAGTTGCACATCATTGGTTTTTCCACATAGTTTCATTCCACAGGTGGGCGCGGGGCTGCACAGGGCAGGAACTGGGCCGGGGTCTCGCCCTGGTGAGAACTGAACTGGGGGCACTCCCTAGTTCAGCATATGGGTCCACACGGGCCAGGGCCGGGATTCGATCCTTGGTCCCTGGGTCTGCAAAGTGAGCACCTAACCCACTGAGCCATCCTGGCTTCCCCTTTCTGCCTATTTTTAATTGGATATTTTGGTTTTCTTGTTGTGGAGTTGTATGAGTTCTTTGCTTATGGGTCTTCAGGCCCTTTCTGCTTCTGTCTGCCAGGTAGGTTTAGATCTGTTCTACAAGTCTCTCATTCTCCTTGGACCAACAGCTATTGAGGACTTGTTCTTCTCAAGGTGAATGGCAGGAGTGCAGGACAGCAAATGCTATGATACTAGAACATGCAAGTAAGTGCTCTTCTTCTGAGGCACAACCAGTAATTTTCCATTGGCCAAAGCAGATCAATGGCCAAGCCCAAATTCAATGCAACAGAAAGTACACTCTTACTACAGCAGGAGACACAGTAAGGTTACATGTCAAAAAGCACACCTGGGTCTTAAAAATAGGGGACACAATCTCTATCAAACAAAGTATCTTGGTCATTAATCTCCCTCTTCATGGTTTTTTCCTGGTCACAAATTGGACTATGGTCTTTCATGAGTATGTTAACTTTGCTTTAATCTACTATCACAGAATGTTTACTTGATCACAGCAAATTGGTGCTGCTTGTCAAAGGCAGGTGTCTGAAAGAGAAAGCATGGGTGAAACAGGGCTGACTCTTCTGTGTAGCTGAAAGCCCACCCAATAGCCACAGTCTAGTGTCTAGCCCCTAACAAGACAATAATAGTATCTAATATCTTTGTATTCAAGACAACCTAGGTAAACGTCATGGTGATAAGTAAATGTTAGATGTGGTGATTAAGTCTAGTTCTGTCTTTTTAGAGATGAATAAAACAATGTTGATAAAGTGAAGAGATTTGCCCAGCATTTCCTAGTCAGGGCAGGACCAGTACCCTTGTCCAGAACTCCTGGCACCCCTCCATCTGCTGCCCACTCTTCTGGAAAAGTCTCTCTGATCCACTGACTTAAGAAAAACACCTTTTTTTTAGTGACACATTTATGAATTCAGATTTTCACAACAGAGGGTACAGGAATTGGAAGCCCAGAGCCACATCCTCTTGCCAAGGTGCCTCTGCAATCTGTTGATCATGGCTCCCTTAATGTTCATTTTCTTGGTAGCATAACATACAAATGAGTATCTCTTGCCACCAGTTCTCCCAGGAGAGACTGAACCCAGTCCTTTGTGTTTCATCACTCATGGTGTAGTAAGAAACAGGGTAGATGATTTAGCTATATTACGTCCTTACATGACAGATGGGTAGCACACATCTTTTCTTGTGTAAAAATGCCACTACAGCTACAGACAGATATAGTTGGTGGTTGAAAATGGAAAGTGATGCAGATTAGTTTTAACCTAAGAGAATTGACAGGAACACTTGTAAAACAAAGCCCCACATTTGAGAAGAGATTGGTCTCTAATTCTGACAAGCAATTGACAAGCAGTAGAGGAAAAGTCAGAGCATCAAATATCTGGAGTTTATCCAGGTGGCTGATAGTCAATTTTATTATGATTTTTATCTATCCTAAAGAAATGGGCTTAAAGGCACTGCAACTTTTGTAGCTTTTTATATAAAACAGACTGGAGAGATTATGAAAAGTTAAAAAATATTTCACAATAATCAAAGGATAGTCTCTGTCCCTTAATCAATTTCTAAAGCAATTTAAAAAATATAAATAGAAGCCCTAGGAATTTCCCTTCTCCACTAGTATAAAAGTATATGCATTCGTGTTTTCATATACTAGGTGACATTTTGATTGATAATTTAATGATGTATCAATGGTTTTTTTTCTCTCTCTTTTTTTTTTCACTATCAATAATTACGGAAGTATAAAAGAAACATTACACAGGACTTGAAATTCTCCAGGAAAATTTAGTATCAGGATCTGGATGGAGATAAAAGGGTGAGAATAATGAGGCCAACTAACTTTTTTTTTTTACTTTCCCCTTTCTAAACTTCTGTCCTTTGGTCATTTTTGGCATTGTTTAGAAATAGCAATAATTCACATAGATGATGAGTCAGCATTAACATTTTAAAGACAAAGTTTACTCACCTTATGCAGAATATTTCTAGGAACCATAATCCCAGGTGATATTCAATGCTTTGCTGGTGCTGTTTCACCTTTTTCACTCACATTTAATTGCTTCTAAGAGTAACCTGAAATATGAAGAGGAAATACTAAATAAATTTCTCCTAAAGAGAAAGTTTAAATATGAATATAGACAGATATTTTTAAATAAACTATAAAGAACAGTCCAAGTTTTGAAAATGGGCAAAGGACAGGAACAAAGAGGAAGTAGTAAATAGAATAATTAAACAACAAGAAAACGTTTAAGCTTACCAGAAAAAGAAAACCTGAAAACTAAAGCAAGAGGCTATTAGATGTGGAGTAGACATCTGTTTGGGAGCACCAGAAATGTGACATGACACAGTGCTTATGTGGTTGGGCAAGAGGAGCAGTCCCATACCCTGGGGAAGGCTCACAGACACCAAGAGGCAGAGCTGGGTTCAACCCAGGTAGCCTGACCCGAAAGCCACATTAATGACTAGAGTAGGATGGAAAGAGTGAGAGATACTTCAGAATTCAGATTAACACGTTGCATATGGCGGGGTTTAAAACCCTCATACCCCTCTGTTCTAGCAGGTATTTAAATGAGACCATGTTGAAATGAACTCTTCTCTTTAAAATGCTGTTGCTTCCATATTATTTATAACTTTTCAATGAAATTTTTTGTACTTACTCACGTAAATTTATCCATTGATAATATTTGCTCGTTATGTATCAACCAAACCTCATTAATTAAATAAATCTTGCAAAAAATAAAAGGTCAAGTGTAAAAACGAGAATTCTCGTTACCCGTCCTTAACGCATGGCTCAGAAAAAAACAAAGATTCTCGTGATCCGTATGCAATGCGTTAATAGGATTGTGAGATTCATGAAATGAGGATGATAAAGAAAGAAGTTACGTATGGAATAAGGGAGGAGAGGCTGCAGTGACTCCCAGATTCATGATTCAGATCAGAGTGGAACGTGGTGTCATTAGGCAAGAAAAGAAATACAGCTTCTAATTTCCAAAGGCTTTCGTTTCGTGTGTGTCAATAAAGAAAACTGCAAAGAAAATAAATAACTTTTGGGATGCCGCAGTGAATTACCACTTGCGTCTATACTGCCCACTCACTTAGTATGACTATTGACAACTGGCTTAAATTTTCACAGCTCTCCAGGAGATGCCGGGATGGCTCAGGGAGTTGACCACTCCTCTCAAAGCCCTGGGGTCTGAGGATCGAATCCTGGCCCCAGGCTGTGTGGACCCATGTGCTGAACTGGTATGTGCCCCCAGTTTGGTTCTCGCCAGGGAGAACCTAGTATGTGGGAGGCCCCTGGTTAGGCTCCTGCCCCAGGTGTGGGCCCCAGCTTGAGAGGGCATGCCTCCCATGTGGGAGGCCCCTGGCTGGTTCCTGCCCTGTGCAGCCCCGCCCCCACCTATGAAATGAAACTACTGTGCAACTATGGAGACTGCTCTGGGCCCACCCCCTTCTCTCTGTCTCTCTCTCTCTGTAAAAACAATAAAAATAAATCTTAAAAAAATGTTTTCACAGCTCCCAATGTATTTTTTGTGTCCTACTCATAATTGTGTCCCATTATGTACTCAACTGTTGGGGAAGATGGTTTCAGATGTCTGCAACAAGAAGGCAGGTCTGTCCCTCCTGTGAAACCAGCCTGCCTCAGACACTTCAAGATGAGCAATGGAGGTATATCACATGCGTATATACAGGGAGGCAGGAACAGGGATATGAGAATAGAAACAAATTGGCTCCCAGCAAATGGAACCACTGACTAAACTCTCTTAACAGCAGTTTTCTCTTCACTAAAACAGGAATCTTCCTACTTACCCCATAGAGAACTAAGAGAACTAGAGAAGCATCCTATATGTGCTTCATTCTGGAGTCAGAGATGATGTTTACAGAGAGGTTAAACCAAACCAGTGGTTCCCCTTCAGTGTGCTATGTCTTATCTGTGAACCGTAAATCTTCCTGGTGCTCTGCCACATCCTGATACAGGTATAAAACTGCCTTTTCTGCAACTTACATCTAAGCAGACAATGCAGTTAGCTGCTTTATGGAGCATTTTGCTGAGTGGGTATGTTGCAAGATAAAGAACCGGGAAGAATTTTGCTGCCCATTAGACTAGGTAGGAAGGAAAGTGAAAAGGCAAGTCAGCACCAAAGGGGAGATCCCGTCCTGAAATAAGTAAAAGCATGGCTCCACAGATGGAAGTATATACCTAATCATCAGGGCACTTCTGCTCAGAGTGACATTCCGCTCAGGGAAATCCTTTCAAATTAAAAGTGCATGAGTTCAGGAACCTTTATAGACCTTGGACAACACTGTGATATAGTATAATAGTAATGGCTACATTTAAATTCTTACCAATTTATTCCATTTCATTTTGAATCTTTAATCTCTTCAACTGTGTTGCCCCAAATTTCAGTATTTGTAAGTGAACCCTAAACAAAGAGATTGAGAGTCACTGTAGCAAGGACGCCCCTCTAATCCCACAGCCCTCAAGTGGCAGAGCTGCCACTCCAGCGAGGTCTGCTCTCTCGGAGCCAGACTTCTCACAGCAACCCTGTGTGCAAAAAGAGAGAGAGCGGTTCTCCTGCAGCACCGGGCACAGGACTCAGACTCCCTGCCACTGCGTCCCTTCCCTCCGAGGGGAATATCTGTCTTTTCTGGGCTATTCTTTTAGGATCCCTCCGCACCAGGCAGGAAGAGGTAGGCTCTGGATAAGACACGTGCCCTGCCATTCGCTCAGTTCCCTGCCTTTGAGTCCGGTGCCACAAGGCATCTTTTCTGCTTTCTTTAATCTCATATTCTCGGGACCCAGTGTGGCTTGTTTACAGATAAATCATCCTTTGAACCTTCAGAATGTGTCTCCTCATTCCTTATATTTTATATATTTATAGTTTTATTTTTTTAATTTACATTCGTACTGTAGTTTATAGTACATTAAACATATTTCATTATAATATAGAGGCTCCATAAATGATCAGTAACATTAGCTACTTGAATGTCATGACCAAATTCTAATGGGATAGGTAACAATTAGATTCTCTCTGGATTTTTTCTTCAATTATTTTATTTTATCCAGTTAATACATGTGTATGGTTTTCAAAATCAAATACCTCTAAAAGGTATTTGTTTATGACAAGCCGCATTTTTTTTTACCCTATCCCATTCCATCACTTGTCCTATAATCCCCACAGGAAAACTCCAACCTCTCCGCATGCTATAATAGTTACCTCCACATTCCCTACAATACATGTGTGCTATTTTTATCAATGTGAGTTATTATCTACTACTTTCTTCTTACAGTAGATGAGGGTTAGCTTCCTCTCATCAGTTACCATCTCCCTTCCCTTTTATTCTCCCAATATGGTTGTCAACAAATTAGGAATAAATCAATTATCAGTACTGACACAATTTTGCCCATATAAATAAACTATTCACTGCAGAGTCAAGTGCACTATGGCTGCATTTATTTTCCTGATCAGCTTTTTGTTTTTCCTGAAAATTCCTTTTTTATTCACTTGCACTGTCTGGAATCTATATATTCTCATTACTGACTCCTACTCTTGCAGTGCTCAATTCTCCTAGTTCACTCTGAGTTAGTCACTCTTTAGGCAAGTGCTATTAAACAGAATTGTCTGTGCTGATGGTCATATCTATACCTGGACTGTCTGGTATGGAAGCCACTGGCCCTGTGTAGCTATTAAGCACTTGAAAAGAGTTAGTTCAATTAAACACTGGATTTCAAACTTTAAAAAATTTTAACTGGTGTGTTTCATCTGCATCATTTACATTTACACTTAATATTGAAATGAGTGGGTTAAAATCTTTCATCTGGGAATTGTAATATGTATCTTTAAGTCAGCAAAGCCTATTTTCAAACAGTGTCACCTTGCTTCATGAGCAGTGTAAGAGCCTTCATGTAACTACTGGTTTATTTCTCCCCTTGTGCTCTGTATGCTAATGTTGTTCTTATGTTTTTTACTTACAGAGGCATGTTAATGATTTTCGCTTTAAATAGTCTATAGTCTTTTAAAGCAATTTAAAATTTAAAAGAGAGAGATACTAAAAAGTCAAAGCCATTATAAATGTTCCTAGATGGTGCTCTTCATTCATCGCTAGAGATTCGGAGTTCCATCTGTGAGTCTATTTCGTTTTCCAAGACATGTGTGTGTGTTGATGGGGGAAAAGACAGACACCTAGCTATGGTATTTTTTGTATAAGTTGGGGAGAGGACTGACCTCTCTATACACCAAATTTGAGACAATCTCCCCATTTTGGGCCAAACGATGTTCCAGAACCAGCTATTGCCAGCGCCTAAGAGTCAATCACACACATTTCTTCTCAATCCCACATTCAGTGATATCAAGTGGGTAGATCTAAACTAGACACATTGGGTGTACCCCTACAGACAAATCAGTGAATGCTACATATCAGGGCTTGCCTGCCTCCCTTCCTTCCTCCCTCCCTTCCTTCCTTCCTTCCTTCCTTCCTTCCTTCCTTCCTTCCTTCCTTCCCCTTTCTTTTTCAGAGACCTGGTGATAAAAATATATGACCAGCACAACACTGTGTATACCCCACCTTACTCTCACTTTCCTACTGTGCCTGACACCCTTGTGTCAGCTGATGGGGAGGGAGGCTGATGCCGGCCTGGGACTCGCTGTAAATAGCTCAGGCTCTGACGTCACTGGCCCTCCTTGCCCTGCTACACCTGGCACCTGCTCTGTATGCTGGGCACTCGTGCTCCCTTCCACTCTGTCCTTGTGGGTTTAGACACATTTTGTTGCTATTCTAGTGGGGCCTTAAGAGAGGGTGAGCAAAAAGTGTGTAGCTAATGTAATCATTTTATCCAAAAGTCCTATCTTTGTCTTTCAAAGTGAAAAATTGTAATGAAATCAGCAACCTCAACAACTCAAGAACACTTAATGATGAATCAAGCCCAACTCCCAGAAGTTCTAGTAACCTCTACATTGTTCCAGGTTACCTGTTAATTTTATTCTTCAGCAAAAAAAATGAGAAGTATGAGCAGCTATTTTTCATTTTTAATGAGGAAAAAATGAAGAAGACTGGTCTTTAACGATAGCATGAATCATTTAGATGTCAGCAATTTGATTCAAGCGAACATCTCCTGAGTGATTACTACGTGCTACACAATATGCTGGGTGCTAGAGGGAAAAGAAGGAACAAAGCCGACATGGTCCAGCCCTCACCGAGTTTACAGTGGAGCAAGGGAGACAAGCAAGTAATTTAAAACACCTCTACAAATACGATACACGTTTAAAGAGGAAAAGCACCACCTTTTCTAAGAGCATGTAACAAGGAGATTTAACGTAATCTGGGGGGTCAAGGAAGACTTCCCAGAGAAAACGATGTTCTGACTGAGATTTGAAGGATGAGGAAGTCGGTTTTATTTGTGGCTGCACACAACAGAGGCCCTATTTCTTGTTTAAACAAAGATGTAACGTATTAAAGAAATTAGGTAGCCCACCCAATCTCCATGAAGGTCAGATAACTGGCCTTCAAGGCAATGAGGCCATAAATAATACTCAAATTAAACCATCAGACAACTCTAATAAGGACCCTCCGGCCACTGGCACACCACAGGCTCTCTGCTGGAAAGGCTGGGCTGAGGTGAGGCAAGGCTAGCACTGCCAGTGCCAATGTGGCCTCTGAAAGATGAAGGTCTCTCTGTCCCCTTGCCAGAATGACCTTTCTTTCTTCATGATACCGCCTATAAGCTTAAATCTCAGAAAAGGTGTGTTTCTTGCCAGGGCTAACCTGAGTGTATTCTAGCTCCAGTGGAGGGTGAGATATTGAGTTTGTCCCATTTATTTTGAGTTGCAGAGATATTAAGATGGCAACCTCTAAAGCACAAAATGTTTGAAAGATGCTGAGTGGCCAAAAAGTATGACAACATCAATCCCAGAACGCATTATTGGGGAAGCCGGGATGGCTTAGTGGGTTAAGCGCTCACTTTACAGCCTCGGGGACTGAGGATCGAATCCCGGCCTGGCCCGTGTGGACACATATGCTGAACTGGGGTGTGCTTCCTGTGTGGGAGGCCCCCAGTTTGGTTCTCGCCCTGTGGTTCAGCCCCTGGCTCGAGGGGTCGTGCCTCTTATGCAAGAGGCCCCTGGCCCGGTTCTCACCCTATAGGGCCCCCGCCCTGCTGCAAGGAATGATACTATGCTAAAAATTGATGATGTGCAACTAGGGAGACTGCTCTGGGCCCTCCCCCTTCTCTCTGTCTTCCTCTGTCTCTCTTTCTCTCTGTCTGTATCAAAAACAATAAAATAAATCTTTAAAAAATGGATTATCACTAGATTTCTTGTGTTATTATTTGGATCTGATCAGTATATGGCTGGTTGTTATTTCCACATGTCAGGTCATTTGAGGTCTTGCACAGAGTCACAGATCTTAAAACTGGAGAGCTTTCTAGAGATCAGCAGCTATGCCCCCAGATACTAGAAAACAAATTGTTATTATTCCTTTGAAACAAAAAGAAGCCTGTGGGTCATGTGCCCTGCCCAAGCTCACACGGCCAGGAAGTGGCAGAGCCAAGGCCATAACTCTCATCTCCTGGGTGTTCGCCTCTTTTATCAGGTGCTTTGGCACCCTTGGATAAGACGTAGTGGATGCACATAGTGTGTATGGGGATGACTGGAGCCAGCAAAGTACAAGTAGCTTAGATTAAGATGGTGACAGTGGAGATGAATCAAGGTGGGTAGATGAGAGAGATGGGCAAGAGATAAAATTAGCAGACTATTGCAATGAATTAGACATGCAGAGTGATGAAGAAGAAAGAGTTATGATTGGCCCTCAGGTTTGGGCTGATTGAACCTAGTGGATAGTGATGCCTTCTACAATATTAGGTAAAATAATCTAAAGTGGGAGTAGAGGGTAGGCAGAGGAGGTGAGGGGTGAAGAATATGATGTATTCCGTTTAAGATATGTCAAATTTGAGGGGCCTAAGGTACAGCCATATGGAGATGTTAAGGCAAGAAAAAGCCTTGGCCGGTGACACAGATTTTCGGTATTGTTGGTATCTTTATGGTAACTGAAGCAAGGACATGGGCCAAATCACCCAGGGAGGGAGTGTCAGTGAAGATGAGAAAAGGATTAGGACATAATTCCAAGGACTAGCAGGATATATAGTGACAGATTGATGGAGGAGAAAAATGTCTGTAGCAGAGACAAAAGAGGAGTGACCACAGGAGAGGTAGATATCACAGAGTGGAAGCATCAACAAAGAACATGACTAGACTCTCTTTCCTTGAGATGTTTAACACATCTTCAGGATGCGATAGGGTAGCACGCTTCTTCTTAAGTATGAGTGCTTATTGGGTGGGGACTGGATGTTCTTACAGGCAGGGTTATGTCTTTAGGTCTTTAGTGCTAACGTATTTATGAGTCAAATGCTGATATGGAGCTCAAGAGCTGTGTGGTGGTTTGTTTGGCTTGGTGTGGCTTTGGTTCCCATTTCAGTTTCAGTGAGTTATTGGCTTTCTCCCCTGCTCCCCACCCCCAGGAAATCATTTTTATCTCCATGGTGCAAGTTATCACTGGTTGTGTCCAAAGAATAGCAACTAATAGAAAAAAGAAATGAGACACAGAGAAGGTACATGGCCCTGGGTCTCTGCAGGGTCAGTATAACCTTTGAAAGGGTTACAGATTTTTTGAAAGATCAGAAAGCCCAGCAAATCAGAATGGATGGCTTGATTCCCTGTTCTGATCATAGCTTATGAAACCCAAAGAAGCTGCCCAACTCTCATGTAACTCAGAGGAGAGTGCACTTTGCAAAATAAAAATAATAGAACCATGTTCTCTTGATTTACTGAATGTCCATACCTATGAGATTCTTACAGCTAAATGGGAAAATATAAAAAACAAAATTTTGATTACTATCCTTGGAATTGAGGTCTTTATTACAGACTTGCATAAAATACAAAAGTAATAATCTGATGTTATTAAGTTATATGAACCAAAGACAGGGCACTGAGGGTCAAAATGAACTATTTCTCATCTGTCAGATACATTAAGAAATTTAATTAGAATATGGCCTATACACTAGGATTGTAAAGGTGCTGACCTTTTTAAGTATTATCATATAGAGCACAAAATGTGATATAGCTGCCATTCTGACTGGATAATTACATGAAATTTAACATCTCTCACTGTTTTCCTGATTGAAGAGGTTCGCTTGAGTTTTCCAAGCCATAATTTTCATCTAACACAAACATTAGAGTTGCATGGTTTACTGCACTTTGGGGGACCGTTTCTAGGCTGAGTACTTGCCAAGAAGCATTGAGAAGTGTCTGGTCTTGCAGCTCCCAGAGGAGTTCACAGCATTCTTTCCTGACTTCTTCACCCCAGAACATGATTGCATTTCATATTGATTAATATTAGCAATATCTTATTAATACAATTTTGTTTTACATTATGCCTTTATCCAAAGGGTCATGCACACTATATCAGCAAGTCTCATAACAACTAGAAGAGAGAGAAACTATATTCTTGATTTATTTGAATGAAGAAAATGAGGCAGTAGGAAGACAAGTTCCCTTGTATATCAACAAGCATCATTGTCTGGTTTCTTTCCAAGTTCTGAGAGCACCAAGCCAGACTCATATGAGTGCTGCAGGCAGGCAAACATGCGATGCCCCTTCAAACCTAGACCCTTTAAATATTTGCCCAAAATTTATGGGGAAGGCTGAGCACTAGGTGTGAAAAGAGGGAGAAGGAAAATGCATATATCCGAGTTATCAAAACAAGAAAGTGCAGGAAGATGTCTGCCTTGTTCCTTCCTTTCGCTTGGTTCCATCCCTCAAAGCCACTTCTGTGATCCTTTTTGACCTCACAAATGCCTATTGTGATTGTCACACTCCACACCCCTGTGTCTAGTCTATATATTCCTTCAAACCCCATCCACAAAGGTGCAGAGGTCTGGAAAACCCAACTCACTGCCTCTCCTTACACCTCCAGGGGATTAATCAGCACTCTGTAGACTGCTGCCCCAGGCAATGCCCAGGCTGCCCTGCTCCCCTGCCAGGCTCTGCCTAAACCAATCTCCTAACCACACTGGGCTTTGTTCTCAGAGATTTCAAACTAATATTAAGAGTGGACTTCTTGGGGAAGCCAGGATGGCTCAGTGGGTTAGGCGCTCACTTTGCAGCGCCGGGGACCAAGGATCGAATCCCGGCCCCGGCCTGTGCCTCACAAGAGGCATTTGTGATGTATATACTGAACTGGGGAGCTCCCCCCAGTTCACACTGGAGAAGGAGAGAGGGAGCCATTGGAAGCTCCCTTGCTCCCTTCCCTCACCCCTCCCTGTTGTTGCTCTTAGGTTGTGGGAGAAGGGCAACAAAATCTCCAATGGTCTATGAACTTCCGTTGGAAACCATTAAACTACTATCTCTAGGGTGAATTTCAGCTCTCACAGAACTATCAATAGTTCTGTTTGACTCACAGTAGATAGGAAGGGGGGGTTGGGGAGGGGGCGGAAATAAAAGGATAGTTACATAGTGTCATATACTTTTCCCAACCTTTAGTTAGTTTGTCTCCAGATGAGTGTGTATCTCCACTGTGTTGATCCCAAGTGGGGCAGGGGAGAAAAGTGGGTGAGTCCCCTCCTCAAAGCCAAGGGAAGGAGAAAAACCCTACGAAAATGACTCAAACTACTCACACGTCTGGGACTGACCGACCACACAGGAACCCTCTCCACTACACTGGGAATTGTTGAGCATCTCCATCTGACACTTCTGTGTCTGCAGAGCACCTGAAGCTGCTGGAGAATTCAAAGAGAGGGATCCCCTACTTAGAGTACAATTTAGAAATATAGAAAAATTAAATTGAATAGGGGACTCTTTCGCATGGATTTTCTAGTTTTCAATCATGGCTTCATCTCATCTGGTTCTGGTTCTGGGCATCAGAAAGCACACTCTTGAATTTCATTCTAATATCTTCTGGGCTTATTTTGAAGTAGCCCATTGAGCAGATTTTTTACTATACAGCAGAGGAGACCTCTCTATGGTTTCTTCTACTTGCCTCCCAATCATTCTAGTTTCCTGACTCTCCTGTTCTTTGTGTTGATATTAAAATCTTCAAGCTTATTTACAGCTCAAAAGGTTTTATCTTAGAAGTGTAACCTCCTATAGCTTCCTTCATAAGTGTAGCCCCAAATGTCTCATGTCTAGGTTTGCTCCCTGCTAATTCTGAAGAAGAACTTAGGTTACCTTTGCTCCGCCTCCCAGAACCCATGTTTCCTGCATCTG
This sequence comes from Craseonycteris thonglongyai, assembly GCA_004027555.1. Lineage (NCBI taxonomy): Eukaryota > Metazoa > Chordata > Mammalia > Chiroptera > Craseonycteridae > Craseonycteris > Craseonycteris thonglongyai. The sequence continues at coordinate 29,603 of PVKE010008597.1, forward strand.
CCAGGAAAAGGGAAACCACAGTGACTGACTCCTCATTTACCTGTAGGTCCTCCCATGACTAGTCCTCCCCACTTCCAAGAAGGGAAGTATCTCATAACTGCTTTTTAAGCTCATCCTGGGCTCCCTTCTTCCTTCCAGAAAGATGCCTTGTGATCATGTCTCTTTTTCTGAATCCTACTTTTAAAACATAATCAAAATATAACTGGGTTTTAAAATAGACTTAAGACAGCAAAGCCTGACATATGTATGTGCTAGATAGAGGTGATTACATATGTTATCATTTTAAGAGAAAGCAGAAAGCTTCTCCATTCTCAAAAGAACATGTTCCCCATTATTACCCCAAATCCTAAAATTCTGCCATTTATTCATGCATTCTATTGTTTTGGAATGACCTCTCTTCAGAGGACACTGCGTTCCAACAGGGGTTATATATTGAGTTTGCAAACATCATAGTATGAATGAGTTTTTCATATCCTTTCTTCTTTTGCTAAGAGTGATTAGAATAGTTTCAAAATATAGTAGAAGCAGACTGTATCCATTATCGATTGCTTACTTATTGCTGCATAATAAATTACCTCAAACCTTAGCAGCTTAAAACAGCACACATTTATTATCTCACCGTTTCTGTGGGTTAGGAATCTGCCATAGCTGAGTCCAGCTTTAGGTTTTTCCATATTTTGCAGTCAAGCTCTTGGCTGGGACGTAGTTATCTCAAGATACATAAGTGGGGAAGGATCCGCTTCCAAATTTATGTGGTTGTTTGCTGGATTAAGATCGTCACAGGTGGTTGGACTCGGGGCCTCAGTTCTTCTCTGGCTGTTGGCCAGAGACCACATTCAGTTTCTTGCCACATTAGGTCTCTAGCGTGGCATCTTGCTTCGTGAAAGCGTGTACGATGACGGCAATAGAGAGATTCTGCCTGCCAGGAAGTCCCAATCTTTGAAACCTTATCATGAAAGCGACATCCATTACTTTTGCAATATTATATTGGTCATAGGTAAGTCATGCCAGGGAGAAAATTACTCAGAGTGTGAATAGCAGGAGGTGGGAGTCAACAGAGGCCATCTTGGAAGTTGGCCTGCCACACGGTGACAGCACAGACTTAGTATCCATTCCCCTACTTATAAGAAACTGGAGGTGCAGCAATCCCTGAGCCATTCTTAATTATCCGTGAGAAAACCCATTTTAGAGAAAATCCACAGGCCTCCCTTTATTTGACACAATCTCCACTCTTCCCTCATCTCCATAACCCTCATTGACAAACAGGTAATAAAATGGCAAAGTGTTTGCTTCCTTTTCTTTGATCTCTGTCCTTTCTCTCACATATAAGTGCTAATAAGCAGCAAAATCTCTCTAAAATTAAGGACTCAAGGCAAATAGGGGAACAAAGGGGCTAAATAATCTATTTCCTTGATCATCAACCCTTAGCTAATCTACTTTTACTAAAATCTCATTCCTTTCTAAAAACAAACAAAAAAAAAAACGAGAGTCAAGCCGATCACCTCAGCCCTGCTCAAAGAAATATTATTGTAATAAAATACATAAATAATAAGTTTAAGTCTTTTATGACATGCCTGGCTACAAAGGACACACACTATTTAATTTAGAAAGGCAGAATGAAAACTTTACAACAACCTTAATTCTAGCCAAAAATAATGTCATAACCCAGAACTCTCTCTAAGCTTTTATCATCGAAGGTAAACTCACTCATCAGAAAAAGAAACATTTTTAAAATAGTTTTTAGCCCTTTAATAATTTTAATCAAATGTTTTCTTTACAGTACAAAAGCTATGTCTCAGATAGAAGCAGGAATATATATATTTTGACCCACATACTTTTTTTACTTCTCTTTGTATAATAAATGATATAATCTTCTAAAGAGTGCTTACTTTCCTCTACATGTGTTATAACAAGACTAGAATTAGAATGTTAGTTAATCCCTTCCCCTAAAAGCACAGAACTCTCACAAATATTATCTTCACTTTTCACTGCGAAAGAGAGACCTATCGTGGCAAAGGGCCTGGATCAGAGCCACATGGTGAGGGAAGGAGAGAGCAGGAATGCCAACCAAGAATTTGGGAGCCCAGCCTGGGCAGAGAGGCTGTTTTCGCTAGCCTAGACAACACAGAGTAAGCGCTCAATAAAGGTGGTGTTTGTTTCTGGCAGGATAAATGGTTGTGGGGGTTAAATATTGGATCTACACATTTCCTGTTTCTCCTTTTTGAAGCTTCTGATCACTTTCTCCGCATATTTAATGCCTGGAAGACTTGAAATGGGTTCACACCTTTCAGCATCAGGACTTCCGTTTTCCCCAAACAGGAAGAGTGTTTGCTCACCCTACACTCCACCCACTCCCATTCTAGCTCCCATTCAGCAAAAGCATGGCTTCACATTTCCCACCAATGGGTGTTTTTGCCCCACAGCCTGATTTCTAGAAGATATATTATTGTTCTTAAAAAAGTTACCATTAGCCTCGTCCAAATTCCATGGAAACCCCACCCCACTCTGAGCCCAATCACAAAAAAAGTTTATCGGAAAACAGTAGGAACTCTTGCCTGCACGTTAAGAAGAAAAGGGAGACAATCTGTTTTAAAACATCCAACGTGGGCACTGTATAGGGAGTGATCTCATCTAAATGGTTCTCAATTTAATGTGTGACAGGATGGAAATTCAGGAGATTCTTTTCATTTCCCAAAGATATGTTTATTCTTTGGGGACGCATTCTTGGTTTTCTTTTCCATAATCATTTCTGACATATCACTTATCAGACTCCAAATTCCCTCAAAGAAGGAAATTAAATAGTCAGTCTCCATTAGAAATGCTATGAACAACCAAATAATTTCAAGAGCCTTACTCTAGATGTCACAAAAAATACATGTGATAGAATCATTGTTTCAGAGTTTAGAAATGTTACAAACTCTAATTATTAACATTAACTAAATATATGAATAAGGCAATGATTACAAATTATTACCTATATAAAATAAAAGCTGTATAATATTTTACACAAAGAAAGCGTCTTTTACTAAGACCAAATCTATTCACGTGCACAAAAACATACCCAACACAGAGACCGACCCACACGTTCACAAGCTTCAAGTGGATTGAATGAAAACTCTTTCTAGGGGAAGCCAGGATGGCTCAGCAGGTTGAGCGCTCACTTTGCAGCCCCGGAGGCCAGGGATCGAATCCTGGCTCTGGCCCAGGTGGACACATGTGCTGGGCTGGGGTGTGCCCCCAGTTCAGTTCTTGCTGGGACCTATGTGTGAGGCTCCCAGCCCAGTTCCTGCCCTGCGCAGCCCTGTGCCCACCTGTGGAGTGAAACCATATGGGAAACTAATGCTGTCAACTATGGAGACTGCTCTGGGCCCTCCCCCTTTTCTCTCTCTCTCTCAAAAAAAATAATAAAAATAAATCTTTTAAAAAAATCCAAAAAACTCTTTATAGAAACTCTGCAATATACTTTTGCCCAAGTGTCTTTAAATTAAAGCTATGGTTTTATATCGATACCACCTAGTGGCCCAGAAATGAGGCATCAACCAAAAAAAAGTTGTTTTAAAGTTGTACTGTGAAATAGAGAATATCTTATTCACAGTACATTCTAAAGTCTGTAATCTGTCTTTACCTGTATAACTCTTCTCTGCCCTGGTATTTTCCCTATACCAGGAGAAAACAGATAAAAAGAGTGGCACTGTTTCCACTTGTCTCTTAGCAGCTTATTTTATAAAACAGCAGCTCATTTCCAGTTATGTAAAGTATTCCATAGCAAAGCAGACTAGGTATGGTCCAGCCCTCCTGAAACCTGGGTGAGGGTTTGTGGGATCTAGCTAAGGGAATCTTTGTTCAAAGTCATCTTCTCAATGAGGCCAACTGTGCAATACTTACTTTTAAAGTGCAAAACCCCCATAATTCTGATTCCCTTATTTTGCTCTTTGTTTTTTCTTTCCACAGAACTTGCCAAATATACCAACCCAAAACATGTCACTTTGGCACAAGGATTATTTTGAGCTGAAATCAACTGAGAAGCAAATGTAAGAAAAGCTCTCTACCCTCCCCCTATTTGCCTAAAAGCAAGACAGAGATTTGTACAGGCGTCTTCTTCCCATCTACCAGGAAAAGATAGAATAAACCTTACCAACTCGCCCTGATTTTTTATTAGTTTGCCCATATATTTACCATCCCACAATTTGCTGCCCTAGAAAGCCAGTCCTTTTGTCACTTCTCCAAAAATGTATTTTTCTTTTAAGATACTATACAAGCCCAAGTTCTAACTACCTCTTTGAGTTATTCATCAGTGAGCAATCTTGTGTGATGTACATAATGAATTTGTTTGCTTGTTTGTTTGTTTTTTATCTTATTAATCTGTCTTTTGTCAGTCTAATTTACAGGTCCCAGACAATGAACCTAAGGTAGGTAGAAAAAAAAAAAAATTTCTCCCCTACAGCTGGATAATTACTTCAATCATGAGATTTATTATTTATTATTTTTCTCCCCCACACTAGAATTTCAGACCCAGAAGGGCAAGAATCTTGGTTTGTTTTGTTCATTCATATATCTCAAGTGCCTAGAACAGTGCCTGGAAATGTAGGCACCCAATGAATGAAAGTTGACTTGCCAGTGACTTACATTTAGCAGTTCTTATCTTCCAACTTCTGGTTTGAAATTAAATGTCCCGGGTAAAGAAGTCGTGCTGTGACTGCAACTCACGGCTCAGGTCTCTTTGATGGGTCAAAAACACTTCACCTAGGGGAAAATAGAAAGAACACAAAAAAAAGCGAGGAAGGAAATTGCCAGGCTGAGAGAGGAGAGTCTATCTAGCTCCCTTCCTCCCCTTTCCCAGGGGCAAGCTGACTGTGCTTCCTGTGACCTGACTCTGCTTCCCTTAAAGACAAACAAAGTACCATTCAGAGAAACCTGTTAGCAGAAGCAATTCTGCTTTCAAAAATAATGTTTTTCTTTGTTTTGTTTTGAAGTAGGACCAAAGAAAAGAAAAAGTAATGGTGGGAGCTGAGAGACAGATAGATATTTTTCTATTTTCTTCTCTCTCTCTCTCTCTCTCTCTCTCTCTCTCTCTCTCTCTCTCTCTCTCTCTCTCTCTTTTGGTAAATATTGGGAAGGATGAGCAAAAAATTATTTTTAAAAATATGAGTGAATAAGGTAACATTCTCTTATGAGTTCAATAATATAAGGTAGACTTGAATATGTATTTATTATTCCCAATTTGTGAATTATTTATAAGGTTTTAAAAACATGATCATATGTCTCTTCTTCCTACTAAAATGACAAAGGTTAGCAAATGCCTCAAATAATAACAAATACAAACTATCCCTTCCATGCCATATCCAGTACAATGCCAACCACATAGCAAGCACTTAGAATTTAGAATGGTAATTATTATGAATTCTTTAATAAGGAATAAAAAACTGTAAAAGAATATTTAAATAATGTCACTGAGATTCAACTGAGAAATGTAAGAAGGAGGAGGAAGCATAGAGGAAGAGGGGGAGGAATCACAGAAATGAGAGTCAAGTAAGAGATTTTCCACCATTTTTTGTTCAAATAATCTAGAAGACTAACCCCTTTAAACATCACTCTCCATGTGGAGACAGTCCTTGAAAGAATAAGTGAGAGAGAAAATTGGGGGTGAGCCCAGTAGAGTCTTTCAAAGCTCCAAAGTCAAATTTTATGGAAGAAGTATCATTTGATGTAGATGGCCTGGGACTTTTATTAAGTGCTGGTGAGAGCTGTTGCCCTGACAGCTAACAACACTCAGCCCGTGATTTATTCCAAGAGCTGGTGCAGCAAAGACACTGCGAGGTGCACTTCACACTGCCCAACACCAGCTTCCACACTGCACGGGAGGACCGTCCAGTGCTTAAATTAAGATCACTGCTCATTTTTCCCTCCTCACTGAGCTGCCTCCTTGGGTTTAGAACCAGCAGGGCCTAGGACTTGTTAGTAATCCTGCTCTTTGAAAATCTGCAGTTCAAGGTAAAAAGCCACCTACGTTGTGCCTGTGTCGGCTATGATTCAATGGTGGGCTTTCCAGCCACCAAACAACTTTGTTTGGGGAACTGGTGACCTGCTTAGTCACTGTGCAATGGGCAATCCTCAGTATTTCCCTCAGTCTTCCTGAAGTGACCCCTGACCTTTTACCTTGACCACTTATTTTAAAGGACTACCAGAAAATAAGAGGTAGTATTTATAGATTTTTAGATTGAGCCAATCTGACTTTTATGTTTATTTATTCCCAAAACTAACAGGTTGTGTGGTTTGTTTGTTTGTTTGTTTGTTTGTTTGTTTGTTTGTCTTTCATTGGAAAAAAATTAAAAGCTCATTTTCACTTGTAGGTACTTTTAACTGAAAGACACAATAGTTTATTTTTCTACTGACTCTCAGAAATGCATCTTAGGTGTGAATAAATTGGAGCTCTGATCTGACCTTTATCTTTACAACATCACATGAGCACAATAATAATTTATAGGGCTCAGTCCTAAGTGTGACATTTCAATGAGCTGGGTAAATATCATTACTGGAAGCCAATAGCCTGCCAGGATGCAGACTGAGAGGCAGGCAGGTGGGGGCATTTTCCTGAAGAGAATCATTAATCTGATGGTGGGTACAGTCCTGAAATTAGCAAAGGTTTCACTTGTCAACATCACGTTGGTTAACAACTGACAATAAGGTAAAAACAAAACCCAAGGGGAAAACAATGGGCTTTCATTTAGCTGAAGAACTAGAAAACTCTAGCCCTAGCTATGTCAGGTTAAGTGACCCTTGAACAACCCAGATGCATAAATAATTGTGCACGCCTTCCTTCCTTCGCTGTGCTTGTAAATGGAAGGTCAAGGAGGCCAGACAGGTTATGAATGGAGAAGAATCCCCCAGAGGGGTGAGGGTTAGAAAAAGGAAAATCGGAAAGAAGAAAAAGGAAATGAATTGATGGTTCTGCCTGTCTTAAAAGCCCAACCAATATGTAAATTGTGGAAGATATTTGCCATCCAATCTCACTCTGCTTTGAGGAGGCAAAGATATCAAATGTCCTTTCTTCCTACCTTCCCAAATCCCCAACACTTTTCTAGACAACATATCTTTTGCGTGACCCCAGGATTTCATGAGCAGCCTGAAGGAGCAGGTCATCCAGGTGTGTTTTCTACATGCCTCTTCCCTGATGTGTATGAAGCTCTAGACTTACAAGAAACCAGTAGACAGCTCTTCTGCTTAGCTGATAGTCATCAGGTTCTTTTTCACAAAGAAGGAAGTGTGCAAACCTTTGAGCTAGCTGACAATGGTTAAGGGCTACATAATATATATGTTTCTTCCTGTTTGCCTATTTTCACTGAATCACGAAAGGCACATGGTCACTGTCACACTTCCCATTTCATGTCAGTTCATCCTGTGCCCAGTGTGGTGTGGGGATTCAGAACAAGCTACTCCAACGTGTGATATGCAGGTTATTTTGAACTGAAAGTAATTTTAGCATCAGGCTCAAGAGAAACTTTTGCCCTTCCCTTTAACTACCTAGAAGAACTCAAATTAGGGGCCTTGTTTGTAATAAGAGATTACCAGCAGTGATCTTTTTGACTCAAGTTTTTATTTACTAAATATCTGCTCTTCTTACCATCCTGCAATGACCCTCTGAAACCCCCCAAATGCATTACCTCATCCCTAGCTCAGGATGTCTTCTATACCTCAGTCACCATGCGGGGTCTCTGACTCTCTCATGTGTGGGGGGTTCCCATACATATATATTAAATTTAGATACTATCTCTTGCTGATCTGTCTTACGTCTTTTTTATTATTAGACCAGCCAAAAGAACCCTGGAGAGTAGAGGAAAGTTTGTTTCTCCCTACAGTAGAATGGTGATTCTCCCTATACCACATCAAAATGATGTACAGTAGGCGTGTCCAAACTTTTAGCTTCTCTGGGCCACACTGGGAGAATTGTCTTGGGACACATAAAATACACGAACACTAATGACAGCAGATGAGCTAAAAAAAAGTATTGCAAAAATATTTCATAGTGTTTTAAAGTTTACGAACTTGTGTTGGGCCACATGTGGTCTGAGGGCCATGTTTTGAACAAGCTTGATGCACAGAGAGCAAATTCTCAAAACAACAACAGCAATTACCCACAATATGTTCTGAGAGAAATTTGCACTTTAGTAGGGAAATTGCTCTCCCAGGGATTAAAACCATCTTTGTGTTGCCAAGAAGCACCCTTGGTTCAGAGGTTTTTCTCCTCTAAAGAAGCTCCGCCCCCCACTACCACTTCAAAGATCAGGCTTTGGTAGGTTTCAGCAATATCTTGACCAAGTTCTCCTTTGTATTGGAAGCAAATGTTTGGTTTTTGTGAAATACATTCATACACTTGTCTTGCCCATAACCAACAGTTTAAATACACACATATCACTTGCCAAGAGTTCCAGCTGTTTAGATTTTCACCCAAACATGTGAATAAAAACTGCAGGCAAGCAGCGGACTGTCTTCCATACCTTTTATGGATTAACAAATAGCCCTTACCCTGCTGATGCCCGCTCTTAATTGGACTATGCTGTGAGGAGCAATTAAGCCTAAATGGCCACTTGCTGAGTGCTGGTGGAAGAAAGGCTGCAGCTTGAGGCATTTGCATTCTCCAAATGGAGCACATATGCTTTGCTTCGGTGCCCATAAAGAAAGGAGATTTACTTTTTTGTGTGCGCCTCTAAAAGTGAAAAGGGGCCATTGTTTCATGCACTAGGTGGAAATTATTTAGGGAAATGCTTTAGACATAAAATAATTTTTGCAACTTTTGTGCAAATAAGAGATGAGATGAACGGGCTTTGTTCCTCCATAAAAGAGGGCGGCAACTGTGTAAGAGAGGCCTCTCCTCTCCCTCCCCCTCACGGAGTGTCTCCATTGTGTGTGCAAAGGACAGGGCAGAACCGGCAAAAGGAAGCAATGAGTCAGTCCCCTGGACACACACAGACCCTCACCTAAATGGCATATGATGGGGGAAGACAAGTTTATTAACGAATATTCAGAGGCATTATTTTTCAGTGTGTGGTTTTGCTCTTGAAAATGGGGTAGGGGAAGCCGGGATGGCTCAGTGGGTTAAGCACTCACTTTGCAGCCCCAGGGACCGAGGATCGAATCCCGGCCCCGGCCTGTGTGGACCCATATGCTGAACTGGGGAGTGCCCCCAGTTCAGTTCTCACCGGGGTGAGACCCCGGTCCAGTCCCTGCCCTGTGCAGCCCCGCGCCCACCTGTGGAATGAAACTATGTGGAAAAACTGATGATGTGCAACTATGGAGACTGTTCTGGGCCCTCCCCCTTCTCTCTGTCTCTGACTGTATCTCTCTCTCTCTCTCTGTCAAAAACAATAAATAAATCTTTAAAAAAAAATAAAAAATAAAAAATAAAATAAAAAAAAAAGAAAATGGGGTAGAGCAAGAATAAAGAGGCTAAGATAGGCTCAATCTGCTCCTGTCACCTCAGAAAGGTCATTTCTTTTTTTTTTTTTTTTAAGATTTATTTTATTGTTTTCGACAGAAACAGACAGAGGCAGAGAGAAGGGGGAGGGCCCAGAGCAGTCTCCATAGTTGCAGGTCATCCGTTTTTAACATGTTTTCGTTCCACACAGGTGGGCAGGGGCCATGCAGGGCGGGAACTGGGCTGGGGACCTCCCACATGGGAGGCAAGACCCCTCAAACCAGGTGCCGAACTGGGGGGCAAAAACCAAACTGGGGGCCTCCCGCATGGGAAGCACACCCCAGTTCAGCACATGGGTCTACACCATCTGGGGCCAGAATTCCATCTTCGGTCCCCAGGGCTGCAAAGCAAGTGTTTAACCCACTGAGCCATCCTGGCTTCCCCATT
>PVKE010008598.1:0-47241 GCA_004027555.1 Craseonycteris thonglongyai
GCTATAATAAAATATTAATTAACCCTTAAAAATCTTATTTTCAAAAATAATTAATTAGGGGAAGCCAGGATGGCTCAGTGGGTTAACCACTCACTTTGCAGCCCCGGGGACCAAGCATCGAATCCCGGCCCCTGCCCATGTGGACCCATATGCTGAACTGGGGAGTGCCCCCAGTTCGGTTCTCACCAGGGTGAGACCCCGGCCCTGTTCCTGCCCTGTGCAGCCCCACGCCCACCTGTGGAATAAAATGATGTGGAAAAACCAATGATGTGCAACTATGGAGACTGTTCTGGGCCCTCCCCCTTCTCTCTCTCTCTCTGTCAAAAACAATAAAAATAAATCTTTAAAAAATAATAATAATAATTAATGATATGTGGAACTGTTCTTGATATAATATGAACTATAAAAGGTATTACACATTTCTGTATAATTCTCACTATTATGAATATTTATAATAAGTAAAATCTAAAAAAGAAAACACATTAAAATGATAATACTGAACATCTCTAGTATTACAGATAATTTATAATAGTATTCCTTGTATTTTTCTGTATTATACACATTTTCAACAATAAATATGCATTACTTTTATAAGTAGGAGAAAAACATAAATAAATTTAACAGACATACTTACTCTTGAGAGTTTATGATTTAAGTAGTTAATTACTCCAAACTCAAAGTAAGATGCAAAACCTTCATTGAGCCAGATATTGTTCCACCAACTCATGGTAACCAAGTTTCCAAACCACTTTTAAAGATGGGAGAAAAAAGAGCTTTCTTAAATTTAATTTAAGTAATTTTTTAATTGCATATTAAATAAATATAAGGTCAAAGACATAATTGAATTGTATTTGCCATCAATAAAACAGGAATCCCAAAAGCATGTTGTTTTAACATGAAGAGATATGTCATATATTTATCTAAAATAATTAAATCACATTCAATGATTGAAAGCAATTTTTATTTCAAAACTGTGATGCCCAAAATAATGTAAGTTATAGTAGCATATCTTAAACTGTCCACTTTGCCCGTAAGTTAAATAGAGCAGAAATTCTGAATGTTCTCTTAATTCCTACCAATTACAGCATCTTATACTCTAAATAGACCATGTCAGGATTTTAGGGTAAGCAGTTTTTATGCTTTAAGAACTTGATTTGATCTGTGCCATGTACGTGTCACTCAATTAATCATATGTTCTGCAAAATAATCCAGCTATAATTATTTTCTATTTGAGCTTAACAGAAATAAAGTGCCAAACAGATGAATAGAATCAGGAAAGAAAAACACAATCATTTCCAAAACCAACAAATCCACACCCTGGTATTTAACCAAATTCTTATAACAGCTGTGGTGTACTATTAGTTAGCAGTCTGTATTCCAAAACAATGTATCACTTAGGCTATAATAAAAAATGACACTTTGGGTGATGGATCAAAACTTGTGAAAGTGTGTTGACTGTGTAACAGGGTATTATATAGTCCCAGTAAATCACTGTTTCTCAAAATTTTGTACAGATCCATATAACAAGAAGATAACAATTTCGTGGTATAGATGACCTCTTTCTTGACAAACTCATATTAATGGAGTCAAGGTCAAAACACAGACGTGAGAGTTGCCAACAAATCAAACAACTAAACTTCTAAAATCACATCGTGAAAGCATATAGAACTAATGAAATGAATCTTTATTTCTACCAACTTTGGGGACGCAGCTTGAGGATTAATTAACACTCACCTCACTAACACAAATATATTGCCTAAATCCCATTAGACTTCCTCAGAAAAATAAACTTTATAACAATCTGCTGATGAAATGTGGATATCTTTCAGTGACTGTTTACAATGTACCTTATTTTGAGATGGTATGAAAACAAATTATCACAGCTCTGCTTGGCTTATTTTTCCTGAAGAGGACTTTGCAGAACCAAGTTATTCTTTGAATGTAAATACCTGACCCTCAAAGGGACTATAAGGTCTCAGCACTATGACCCACCCATCACCAAATATTCAAATCCATCCAAGATCTGATGGATCCTTCTTTGTTTCTACTTACTATCCCATTTTTCAAATAATTGTTAAAAGTTTGATATATAGAAGTTTTTGTTTGTCTATTTTTTAGTGTTTTGCTACTTTTGGTAGAGCAGCTGGAGAACACTTTCATGAGAAATAAGAAAGAACATTTTACCACATGCCTGATGTCCGATTTCATGGGAGACAATGTAGGAGATCACGGTCCTTTTTCCTGTTAGTTGATCATCTGGTTGCAGCAATAACAATGACTCATCAAATATCATTAGTCCCCAATTTTCCATTGCACGGTGGTCAAAAGTAGGCAAGGCAACTATATCTAAGTGGATTTAAATGGAGGGAAAAATAAAATCATCTCTTCCAAAAAAATTGAGATTTCCAGAGATAAATACCTCAGAGTTAATTCATATAAATACTGAAAGAAAACACAAGTGAATATTTATAATCCAAGAGAAGAGAAGGCTTTAAAGACAAATACCAAAGACACGTGCCAGAAAATAAATTGTTTTGATTATATAAAAATCAGATGCTTTTTATAAAGGACGTGCATCCCAAATATACAAGGAACTCTTAACAGTCAACAGTAAACAAATAAACAACTTTATTAATTTGGCAAAAGATCAAAACTGACAGTTTACTAGAAAATGATATACAAATGGAAAAAAGCATATGCAAATATACTCAACATGTCATTAGGAAATTGCAAATTAAAACAAGGACATACCACTTCACAACTATTAAGATGGTTAAAATCGAAAACACAACACCAAATGCTTGAGAAGAAATGGAACAATAGGAATTCTCATTCATTGCTGGTAGGAATGCAAAATGATGCAACCACTTTGGAAGACAGTTTGGAGATTCCTGATAAAACTAAACAAAGGCTGACCATACATTCTAGCAATTGACTCCTAGGTATTTACCCAAATGAGTTGAAAACTTATGTGCATACAAAAACTTGCACACAAATGTTTATTAAATCTTTATTTGTAATTGCCAAAAATGAGAAGCAACCAAGATATCTTTCAATAGGTGAATGGATAAACTGTGGGACATCCATACAAAAGAGTATTATTCAGTGATAAAAAGAAATGATCTCTCAATCTATGAAAGGTCATGGAGAAACTTTAAATCACTAAGTGAAAAAAGGCAGTTTGAATAATCTACCCATGGTATAATTCCAATTATATAGAATTACAAAAAAAGACAGAAGTATAGAGAAAGTAAAAAGATCAGTTGTTTTCAGGGACTTAGGAGAGGGGGCAGGATGGATATGTGGAACACAGGGATTTTGTATTCTGTATGATACTGCAATGGCTTATACATGTATCATACATTTGTCAAAACTCAGAGAACTGTACAATAGAGACTGAGCCCTAATGTAAACTATGAGCTCAGAAATTATAATAAATGTACCATACTAATGTAAGATATTAATAGCAGAAACTGGGAGGGGGGTAGGAAGAAGAGGTATATGGGAACTCTCCAAGAAGTCTAAAATTACATATTTTAGTTCACCAAAAGACACCATAAATAAATTTAAAATTTGAAAAGCAAATCTCAAACTGGGAAAAATATTTGCAACGTACAAGGGCTGTCTGGAAAGTATGAAAAATAGAGGCATTTATGGCTGGATATTTTCCAGACAGCCCTCATATATCAAAACTAGACAATATTTTTTTAGGATTTAAAAAACTCTGAGAAATAAAAAAAAAAAAAACTCACTAAAGAAATAATTCAATCAGCCAAAAAATCTTATTTAAAATGTTTTTGATAACAAAAATTAAAATAATGATGTAACAATCTTTCAAATGTATGAGAAACTTCATAATTCATAAGGACTAGCATTCATATTAATAATTAGGTATAGGAAAACTGACACATAGCTGCTGGTGAGGGTGTGAACTGGTGCAATCTTTCTGGAACAATCCAGCAAAATGCTTCATATTCTTTAGAAATGTTCCTCCCCTTAACTAAATCATTCAACTTTTGGAATTTATACCAAGGCAAATTGCACAGCTATTTGTAAACATTTACTTACAAGGATTTTCTTTGGTGTTTTGAAAGTAGCCGGCCCCCCTCCCCAAACCCACTCACCCAAAGTTGGTAGAATCTGTCCAAATGTTCAACCATGGAGGATTAAATAAATTATTTTGTCAAATTGATATGTAGGTATTATGTCTTTAAAATAACAACTAAAAAAGAATATTTAGTTATCTGGATAATGTTGCTACATACCAAAAACAAAACAGACAAACAAAAGAAAACAAACAAAACAAGCCAGTCAAAGAAGAGTGTCACCTCTATGCTGCCATCTTTGTTAAAAACAAAGAAGCAAATATAGAGATAGCAGAGATCCAGACTAAGCTAGGTATTGGGACATATAGTAAAAGTCAGCCATGGTTATATCTGCTATGGTTATGTCTGCATGGTAGAATTACAGGAGATTTTTTTTTTCTCTCTTTTATGATTTTTACTATTTTTCCACAGTTTCTACAGTGTGATCATTTTTAAAACTAGAACAAGGGAAGCCGGGATAGCTCAGTGGGTTAAGCACTTACTTTGCAGCCCCGGGGACCGAGGATGGAATCCCAGCCCTGGCCCGAGTGGACCCATATGCTGAACTGGGTAGTGCCCCCAGTTCAGATCTCACCGGGGTGAGACCCCGGCCCAGTTCCTGCCCTGTGCAGCCCCACACCCACCTGCGGAATGAAACTATGTGGAAAAACCAATGATGTGCAACTATGGAGACTGTTTTGGGCCCTCCCCCTTCTCTCTGTCTCTGTATCTCTCTCTCTATCTCTGTCTCTGTCAAAAACAATAAAAAAAAAACTAGAACAATAAAAGGTTTTTTCTTTCTTTTTTTTTTGCTAATGGAAGAAATACCATTTTTATAATCCATGCTAAATCTACCTAATGAATATTCTATACTGTGCTATGTTCAACAATTTACATTGACTTTACAATGCTTGAAGTTGACAGTGTGTAGTAAAATGTTTACTCAGTTCATTACATAGCATCTACCAGTTAATGCTGTATTATCTTGGGACAAACTTAGTTGCTTAGCCTAGGTTTCCCATTCTTCTAACCTTCCTTTTGCTCTACCCACTCCCCTCCCATCCACCATTGCATGTAAGAGGAACAAAATACATTTGCATGGTACTCTCAATTTAGAGAGAAAAACCATTGAAGGACTTTCTGAACTGAGTAGCTCACACAGTTTGAGGACATACTGCATAAATCTATGAGAGAAAAAAATGGTTACATATTTCCTCAAGGATCATATTATATTCACACACGATTCCAGTTTCAAACAGTGCAAATTCACAGAGGGGATCCTTAAGTCCTAATCCAATGACTCATAGCTAAAATATATTTTTTAAAAACCAACAAAATCTTACTAAAGGGAACTGGAGTAACTCGTGCAGGCTTGCTAAAAGGACGCAGGACACTGCATTGCACACATGCATTACGAGAGAAAAGGGTCTGGAGGATGTGAGGTTGCCAGTGAGAACCCAGGAGGGTTAAAGCCTGAGAGTGCTCTGAACACCTCCTGAGCACATGGCACCACAGAGGAAGAGCAGACAAGCCTCTATGTGTTAGGAAAGGGATGAAACTAACTCCAAAATACTGGCTGACTGGTAACAATGATCCTGGGAGGCTGATTTAGATACCTTCTGTCCTCAATCCAGAGCCCCCATAATGGGAAATCGATCGCATTGGCGGGAAAGATGCCTCACCTGTTTTTGGAAGAGGGTAACTAATATTCAGTAAATCTTCCAGAAAAGAGAAGACAGGACCTGTGATACTCAAAGCAAAGTCTGCATTTCCATTAGCAATGGCATCTTTCCGGGCCCAGATGCGAATCTAAATGAAAACAATTAAGCAGTGATTAAGAAAACCAGTAGTGATTGTGTTAAGTGGTATCCTGCTTGCTCCAATTACCTGATCTTTTCTGAGCCAAATTCATGCCTTTTCAGAAGAAGCTACATGACAAGATGTATATACACGCTAAGAAAAATCCAGGAAGATATTTACTGAGTTGTGTTATTTCAATCTTTTGTAAAAACATGTATAACTCTTGTAATCCAAAAACATGGTAGACATGGTGTCTAGTCCCACAGAAAATGTAGACTCTGTTAGAGTAAAAGGGCACCTTGGATCCTTGCTTCCCTGTTCTGGACATATTTCCAATGTTGCAAAACAGAATTGTGCAGCTAGTGATGGTTATACAGTATGATACATATTAAATAAATTTGAATCATGCCAGCTTAAATTGGTTTGTTAATGAAAACATTAATAGTTCCAGCTTATTTTCAAGATTTGAAATGAGGTTAATTTCCCTAATTTTAAAATGTTCATCAAATGTCTTATGATTTTACAGTTGATGAATCAAAGGAATTATGTTCTCTATTTATGATACTTCTATTTTAGTAAGTAAGAAGAAATCCCTGCCATGTTTTGTTAGTTTCGTGTAACCATGCTGTTGTTTGGGCACTTGGGAAGTTGTTGGGGTGATTTTGGTTACTACTGTAATATGCTGCTGTTTTAACATTCATTATTATTTAAGAGTGAAATCATTTCACACCCAACAACAATACCATCTAAGCACTTTTCAATGGAGTTGCTAGTGTTAATGCTAAAGAACATGTATAAAACTCAATAACCCTGGAATGAAAATTAGAGAGAGTTGAGGAAATTAAAACAATTGTCCTAATGTGAGTATAGTTAATTTGAGAAAGAGCTCTCGGCAAAACATTAGAGAAAATGTTCTGGAAATAAAAAGCATAATAATATTTGCAGATTGTTGTACTCCAAAAACACCTTCACTTTACTTTGCTTTAATTTCTGCTGGAGAATTTGTCTTGAATTATGTGAATTTTGAATTATGTGAGGCCTTCAGGAATGCTCCCCTTTCACAAAATGTAACCACCTGTTTTTGAAGCCTCCTGCCTTGTTCCCCATTCCTTTCACCCTTCTCCGAGCTGCAGAGGTCTCATTATACTGTGAAAGAGAGGACCAGGGGGAAGCCGGGATGGCTCAGTGGGTTAGGCACTCACTTTGCATCTCCGGGGACTGAGGATGGAATCCCGGCCCCTGCCTGTGCTGAACCGTATGCTGAGCTGGGAGCTCCCCGGGTTCAGTTCTCTCTCTGTCTCTGTCTCTCTCCTTCTCTCTTTCAAAAATAAAAATAAATAAAAAATATATATATATATAAAAAAAAACTAAAAAAAAACGAGAGGACCAGGACTCAGCCCCGACCCTACAATAAACATACCCTCTCCAACTCTAGTTCTAATTTCTGAGGAAACTGAATGACTGCTACACCGAAGCCCATAAAACTCAAGTGGAAAGAATAGTGAATGCATTTTAATTGTAGACTTTTGGAATGTAATGCAAATTTTGGAATGGAATGTAAAGCTCCTCCCATAAACTACCATTCTATAAACTAAAAGGCAGGCAAATAATGGAGATTTCAAATGTGGTAGGAGCGGTACATGACCCCTGGTCGGGCAGTAAAAAGCATTTTGAAGATGCAGCCATAAATTCCTTCACAATCACACCCAGTCCAGCAGTGTGGTCTTGTGATCCTCCTGAGAGACAGCAAACTTCAATATCTTAGAGAGGAATATCTTTACACACACCCATGTGTGCTAAATTTTATTCAAAACATGTTATTTCCAACCTTAGTGTTTTCTATGTTTATCCTCGTGCCATGTATTAACCATATTGTCAATTTCACTAAATTTTTCTCTCTTACTTAATGAGCAATTTTTAATAGCCAGGATGCTATTTCAAGAGTACATTCTGGTTCTACTGTAGAGTATATGGTGGACTCGTTAGCAGAGTTGAGCCTTAGCCAAATACAACATTCCTGTGATAAAATCATTCCAAATTTCAATTTTCTGACTTACAGCATTACTTTCTTAGGGAGGTTCCATTTCCTCTTTTCTTATATGGCAGCTGGCTTTGTTTTTAGGGTGCTCTTTCACAAAGAAACAGATTTGATCCTTTTATAAGACTTGTTTACTGTGCAGTAGCATTGACAGCAACAAGCCACTTGAGATGTGAATGCTGACAGACCACCCTGGGTCATTTATAAGCTCTGGGATCTGCCCCTTCACGCCAATACAAAGCATGTGCTTCCAAATCGTGCCTGAGTAGATTTATCAGTGTATGTCATGAGTGTTTGCCTTGGCTAGTGTCATATCTGTGAATATCAAGTATCTATCAGTGGTTGTTCAGTAAGGGAAATCAGGCTGGATCCCACAGCTGGGGAAAAGAATGAGCTGTTGTTTGCATCCAGCACAGTATTTTTTAATTCATCACTGGGTTAGGAGTGCAGAGGGCTTAACTTTGAGCAACTCTCCCACTGATAACAGACTTGGCTCATCCACAGTTTCCTTGTCTCCACAAGTCAACCGCAGGGGCCTGGGAGACCGTGGGCTCAGGAGAGAGCCTCAGCCAGCTGTAGGGCCTGATGGTCCTCGGCCCTAGGAAGTCAATCTGACCAAAAAGAACTGGGCCGACAGCACTGACCGACTTGCCTCCACACTCTAGGGTAGGGAATGAACCATTAAATAAAGTACTGCCACAATAACCTGGTTATTTGCCTAAAGGATTACTGTGGAATGAGGGTATGATTGGGTGAAATCAAGGTACTTCAGGACAGAGAATCTACTTTCTATACTTCTGAGGAAGTGTTGCATGCCCCAGAGCTGAGGACCCCAGCAGCCCGACTACTCCATAGGGATGGTGTTTAACCTGCATGTATCATTTGAGTCACAGCAGTTGTTCCCAGTTGGAGTCTGTTTTGGTTGTTTCATGCCCATGCCATACTGGTGGCTCGACATTCTGAGTATCACCCCAGCTTTAAGGTTGCATTAACGTTGTAGGCAAAGTAAATAACAGGTAAACCTGAGCTTCAAGGTGCTAGTATGGCAGCTTTCTCTATTCTCTGCTGTCCCCTGAAAGGTAGCAATGGCCTGGGATGAGGGGGCTCAGAACCTACTTGAGTGGGCTTCATGGATGGCCTTCCATTGAAACCCCTCCACAGAGCTACAGGCAATAATTGTTGTATCCTATTCTGCAAAGCCACACTAAGAGCCTTAACAGTGCTTGGGAAATGCTGGAGTGAGAACCAGGAGGTGATGATGGGATATATAGGTGTCACCCCTGGATGAGAGAACAATCTGCAGCCAGTACAAATATCCCCTTACCTGGGTAATCTTCCTTACTCACCTCCTTGCCCCTTTCAGTGCTGTTGACATGGTCATAGTTGCATATAGCAAATGCAGCTAAATAAGTTGACATGGGGGGTGTAGTATAAAAGGTGGTAATAGTCCATTTGCTTCCATTCACATCTTCTTTTTCAGACTGACCTATAGAAATTTATTTTAGTCTAAATCACTAAAAACCTAAGAAATAATATCCTCCTTTGAAATAATTTGTCAAGTTGATTGTCACTCAGCTACTTCTTCCTAACTACTCCCCATAGTCTAGCAGTTCAAATTTCTCTACTCCTAAGCTATCAAAATCATACTAGAAAGATCTAAGAACGGCACCTCAGTTCTGAATTAGTATCTTGAGTAATACAATCTTGCCTGAGGGCCAAATCCATGAGCACTATAAGTTAGGTCCGTGATCTGCCTCCTCTCTTTTCCATTCACTTCTACCATTCCCTATCCAGCCCATTTCTTACAAGATTGAATCTAGAGCTTCCTAGGCACTGCTGTGGTAGGTCAACAAAGTACAATTCTGCCAATCTCAGGTTTCAGCTAGGTCTTCAGTGGAGGCAGGCTGTGCCTTTAAACCTGAAATCACAAACTCACATGCCTGAGAGGGCTAGGCACTTGACGTGAAGTGGGCCATTGTACACTAACAGGGCCCATGGGGACCATGGCCGGCTAAGGAGCACAGACAGATGCAGTCTGCAGGAGGCAGCATCTTCTCACCTATAACTATCACGGTCATGTAGGGACTGTAGGCCCAATGTTGCCAGTTCTTTTCAGTTTTCAAGGAAGTAAAAGTTTTGACTTTAATGAGAAATTTCTTTATTCTTAAACATTAGATACTGCTTCAATCAAATGTGTGTGTGTGATATGGAATACTACTCAACCATAAAAAATGATGAAATATTGCCATTTGCTACAGCATACATAAATGGATCTTCAGAGTACCGTGCTAAGTGAAGTAAGTGAGATGGAAAAGGACAAGAACCATATAATTTCACTCAGATGTAGGATATAAAACAAAAAGTAGAGGAAGCCAGGATGGCTCAGTGGGTTAAGAGCTCACTCCCCCGGGGACCGAGGATTAAATCCCAGCCACGGCCCGTGTGGACCAATATACTGAACTGGGGAGTGCCCCCAGTTCAGTTCTCACTGGGGTGAGACCCCAGCCCAGTTCCTGCACCATGCAGCCCCATGCCCACCTGTGGAATGAAACTATGTGCAAAAACCAATGATGTGCAACTATGGAGACTGTTCTGGGCCCTCCCCCTTCTCTCTCTCTCTCTCTCTCTCTCTCTCTCTCTCTCTCTCTCTCTCTCTCTGTCAAAAACAATAAAAATAAATCCTTAAAAAAAAGGTAACAAATGAACAAAAAATTCATAGACACAGACAACAGTAAGGTGGTTAGTGAAGGGGAAGGAAGAAGGGAGAGAATGAAGAGAGCATAGGGGGTTTAAATATATGGTGACTGAAGGAGATGAGACTTGGGTGCTGTGTACACAATGTAATATTTAGATGATGTATTATAAAATTGTATACCTAGGACATATAATGTTATTAACCAATGTTACCCCAATAAATTTAGTTTTAAAAAAAAGAAACAGGATTTATCATCTCCAAGATATGGGTACTGCTACACACCGCATGTGACTGCTCTCCCTAACTATAATACACTACAATTATAGTATACAGCCAACACATTGCCAAGGAAAGCTATTGATTTAAAAGCTATTACAGAGTTAAATATATATGAAAAATATAAATGTGAGATTACAGGAAAAATTACTTACCTAGCTTTGGCATATTGGAAAGGGCCACATAACTTGGATGATGAATAATTGTAATATTAAAAGTTGCCTTCAGAGCTGGTTCATCAAAACAAGGAAAAACATTCCTGGCAAACGTTGGTTCCATCTGAGATGCTAACAGGGCCCTAAAATACATTTTTGGGAAAAAATCTATTTATTTTTATCTCAAACCAGTGGAAGAAAAAAAATGCTGAGGTATTATGGTTTATAATTATAAGGAAGGAGCTAGAATGTTTTCCCCTCATCCTCCTTAACACACACTCCAATCTTACAAGACCTAAAATACAAAAGAACTATTTAATTTTCAACCACAAAAAAATATTTACTTCATTACATCATATGCCTGTAAAACCTTTTACAAACAAAATAGGAACAAATATAACCAATATGCAATGCCAGGCTTTTGAGAACCAAGTATTTTTTAAAATAGGATTATTGCTTCGGGAATGGTCTATTGCTTTTATCCTCCATCAAAGTGCAAGTCAGCTAAACAATGTGTACATTTTTATCTTTTGCTAACATGTTCCCCCTTCTTTCTGGTTGAAGAAAGTTTTATTTTGCACATTCTTGAGGGCAAACAATGTGAGTACATGCCAACTGAACAAAACGACTTCTACTTTACCTATGGTTAGATTCATCAAAATCCCAACTTGTCCTTCCCCAATTCTCCATGGAAAAATACAGAAAGTGACATGATTCCACTGTACACTGGTGCTTTATATGGAAAAGCTTAGGGACAAGAGTACCCTGAACAAACAATGAGATTATCAGGGTGACCCTCTGTAAAAACTGCCTGAGTCTGACACAAGATGGGTTCTAGCAAACAACTTTCTTCTCAAAACAAACCTGCAGTCTCATTATCCCATTTTCCAAGACTCCCTGACCCATGAACCTGTTTTTAGATGATAATGATTAAAGTGAAATTCCTTTATTCTCTTCGGGTCCTGAGACTTAGTGTCTCTTATGCATTTGCTCTTCCTCAGGCCCAGCTCTTAGATAAATAAAGGTAAATTCAACAAAGGTATCTTGAAAGAGCATGGCCCATCCATGCCCTACCTCTGTGACTTTTTCCTCTGCCGTGATAAGGCCCCTGCTCGCAGAGAAATTCATACAGCTTTAGGAAAGACCACAGGACGGTTGGCATGTTGAAAAGCCTGTCACAGTCCACTAATTCGACATGTGAATAACCTCATGGGGACAAAACTACAGTTTCAACAAGCTTAGTTTCAAAAGCTCTACTTGCTTTTTTCTACTCTTGCTTGTGTGGACTGGAGAGAGGTATAGGGACTCTGACATTACCCACTTCAGCTACAAGACTCCATTCCATCCACTACCAGTTAAGCAATCCTGAACAAGTCACGTATTCTCGCTGAGCCTTAGTTTCCCCATCTATAGAAATCATTTTAGCTTTTATTGCTGTTTAAGCTTTCAATGTTTAGTAGCTAACTTTATCAATAAATGACCTTTGAATTCTCCTATCTTCCTCCCAATGTCACAGATTGTTCTTGATATGGATGAACTACAGAAGAATTCAAGGAGGAATAACTTACAAGGTAGGGGTAAAAATCACTAATTACAAAATGCATTTCAAAAGGTCCCAGAGGTCATAACTGACTACACGCCACATATGAACCATGTTTGCCTCACCAATAAATTTTATGCTACCAGAAGTTAGGGGTTAAGTATATTTTTCTTCAGTATCATTTATAATCTTGGCAAAAACATGTGTTCATAGCAATTTAGTAATTATTTTCTCAGCTTTGCAGATACTATAAAATAAAGGCAGCTTGATATTAGTATATACAAAGAATACAAATTCTTTGCAGAGTTTGTTTTGTACTGTGGGTTGCTGTCTTTAAAAGGGACAAGATAAAGTAGAGATTTACACAACTGACAACATGATGGAAAGAATACCTGGCAGGGAATTTAGCAACCTGAGTTCTTGCTCAGGATCTGCACTGTAAACACAGTGGTGTAACTTTGGAAAGTTGCTTAAACTCTTTGGGCATCCATTTCTATAAAATGCAGAGATGGGACTAGATAAGTTCCAAGTCTACTTAGAGCTCCAACACAGATTCTAACAGGGTGAAAGACATGCACCAGGATGCAAAAAGAGCCCATGAGGTGGCTGTGACAAAACCAGCTAGGATTGGGAGGAAAAAGTCCCTTGGAGTTCATATGTGGCCTTTAGAAGCTCTATGAGCCCTCTGAAAATGTAGGATGTTTTGTATAAATGATGATATATTAGCATTAAAAAGTATAATATAGAGTGAAAAAGCACATCCAATTATATAGTACATGCTTATATATTTAGAAAGCCAACAAATGCCTATTGTTTACATAACAGAAACTATAAAAAGTATTATCTTCTCTGCTGCCGTGTATCACAAAACATATAAATCTCAGGAAGGTTTCAAGGCAGGGAGAAGGAAGAAAATCACTCTTCAAAGAAATGGGAAACTGTTAATGCTCATCAAAATTGGCTGCAGGTTCAAAAAGGCTAAGTGATACCAGCTTAGAGTGTCACCACTTTAACAAATCAAATGTCAAGCAAGTGCCTTTCAATTCCATGATTCAGGTCTCCAGAGAAGTGAAATTTTTAAAAAATCTCTGGAATTTTACTCAATTATTTCCCTCCCTGGGTTTACACAAACAAACAAAATTGGGAAAAATCCCTCAATACACAGCCTTTCTGGCTCTCAGTCTTAACTTCAAAGGTCAGGGCCAACCAACAACACATATGATCTGGTTATGCCACATCTGGGACCAAAGACTGGTATTTATTTCCTTTCTCTCTGCTTTGGACTCATGCAACCCTGTAAGGATATCCTGACCTCAGAAAATGAAACCATCTACTACCCTCTCCTCTCTTCATGCCTCACTGACACATGCTATTATGGAACACATGAAATCTGGGTTTAGAGTGCTGGGCTGATGAGGGAGTTAATTTGGGAGAATTTGTCTCTGAGTGGCTCAGTATTGCAAAGCCTATTTCTTTCCTGCTCTCTTGTACAGTCAGAGAACCATGGACTCACTACTTTATTGTGCTGGAAGAGGTCTCTGCAGTCAAGACCACATGATGCCCTTAGGGATCAATCTATTACCATATAAAAGTATCCATTCCATAAAGTATTTCCTTCCAAATTATTTTATGAACTCTGTATGCCTACAGCTCTAGTTAATGAGTGCTAAATAACAAAGCTGGTCAAAGATTAAATAAGACTCTCTGGAGAGCTGTCCCCATTTTTTTTTTTTTTCACACAACACACTCAGAAATCAAAATGTTTAGTAAAGACAGATGTTATACTACTGAACTGTGTGGTTTCAGGATTGGCCCATGCATCATGTTTGTTTATTACTTGTGTAATAGGATCCTAAAACTGAAGTTTCCACCAGGCATATCCCAAAGAAAGGTGCCAAACTATGTTAAGAAGATTTTCAAAGTAAATGGTCTCAAGAACCTGTGGGATCCTCTTAGACTTCCCAGCTACATAAAGGACATAGAAGAAGGGTCAGGAAATGGAGACAAAAGAGATTTCTTGGGGGAGGGTAGAGGGGTCAATCCCTCTAGCTCTGAGCTATGGGATGGGGGAGGGGAAGGGGGATCCCTCAGGGAGCAGTAGACATGTTTCCTAAGGCTGAGACTTAGAGGCTGGTGCCCAACTCACTCTTGAGAAAGCTGAAATGGACACTGGCCAGAGTCTAGCTCCTACCAGGTATAAATCTGAAAGATAAGAGAACTGACTGACTTAGAGGCAGAAACAGAAGAGTGCTGCTGCTTGGGACCCATGTCAGTCCTGGACAAGGGATGTATGAGAGTTCCTTGGAGGAGCTGTGAACCCCGAGACACAGAATGAACCATAATGGGAATTGTCTTAGGTTCTGTCCAGTAGAGCCACCTGGAGGAACTTAGAGATTCACTAGTTGATGTCTAGGAGCTGAGGAAGGAATTGCAAGAGACTATCAGAACAGAGAAATAAGGAAAATCCTACAGGATTAAGGGAATTGTAGGAGAAAGAGAGACAGTAAGAAAACTGTACAGTCCAGGAAAATGACATCTCAAGGGGAAAAGTCATCAGCTAGACCTGAGTGAGATTAAATGACAAGAGTATTGGTTCAAGAAAGAACTATCTTATGTTTCACCTTTTCCTGTCTTTCCAAGTCCCACTGGACCTGGTAGGATTGAAACAGCAGCTCAAGATGGCACGGAAATAATAGAAATATGAGGGTAGGAAATGGAAGGACCACTATTTCCTATCTTATTGCAGGCTTCCATCCTGAAGCCAGCCCAAGTTTGGGAAAGTGAAGATGGGGGCGGGGGGTGTAGAGAGGGAGATTTAACAGTAAAATAAGTTCTAAGTTTTGAGTGTAACACAGGACTGGATTTTCTAATTTCTGCATCTGGACAGTATTTGTGACTTAATGACCATAGATCATCTGTCATCAAGAATGAGCAGGAAATTATGGGCTACTAGAATATTCATGCAAGAGCAGGAAAGATTATTCCAGAAACTAAATTATGAAAGGACAGTGGGAGAAACATAGCAGCAGCTCTACTGAATCATGAGGTGTACTTTTTTAATATGCCGATTACACTGGTTTTCAAAAGGTACAGGACCTAAATCTCAGAAGAGCAAAACCACCTCCTAGAAAAAAATCTGCTCAGCCACCTTAAATGTGTTTAACACCTCTATACGATAATGAATTGACTTCTTTTTTCTGTGACACCAATGACATCATGTGCCTGGCACTTTAGTTCACTGGACTTGTTTTGACAATTCTCAATTCTTTCCTAATATTACTCAAATTTCTCCCTTCTGTGTCATATGCTGAGGACTGTGCCAGATTTCCTAGCATAAACAGTGACTGGAAGAAGTCTTTCAATTCTCTGTACACCCTTTTCTACACCTGCATAAATCATTGATTTTGAACATAATGCTCTCACCTGAATTTGTCTCAAATAAGGATTCCAATTTTCTCCAGACATTTCATACTAGTAAGCTACTCCCATTTTTTTTATTTTTCTACTTTCATTTTTCTAAATACCTCCATATTCTTTCTTATCTTTTATGAAGAAAATAGCCTGATCTAAAATGCTAGAAGTATCCTAAAGGACACTTTGTACATGAATGAAATTATACATTTTCTTTTTCATAGAATTTCAAAAGAAGAAACCTTGGAGAGCCCTCATCCACTTAATTTACAAATGTGAAAGCTGATGCCCTGGGAGTTTATGCAACCAATTAGGTAACTAGTAAGTGGCTGCATCATCCATTAAACATTATGTTTTACCCTGCAGCAGGTATCATGCCAGTGCTCTGTTCTTATCTTATATTTATCACCCAACAGTCTGTATCTCCTTGTGGGACTGACTACACTTGCTGCTCCCTTACAGAACAGACTACCTAGGAATTACCTTGGACCAAGGGCCAGTCTATAATCAGTGACTTACAAATGGCAGGGGGGTGGGGGCAAATGCCTTAGCTTCCTTGCTCTTGATGAGGACAATTTTGAGATGTGACTCATATTGTCTCCAAAATTTCCTCCTTGGGACTTTGATTGATCTCATACCCTGGCTTGGCCTCCTTTTCTTCCTAGTCATACTTCCCCCATTTTCCAGTTGGTTTTTCCTGGGAACACTTCTTAAGGAGTTACTTTCATAAGAAATTTTGTCTCAGGGCCACACCCTCTCAGAAGAAGATAGTGAAAAGTAAAGATACTTATTCTGCTCACTTGTCCTTTCCTCTTCAATCCCAACCTTCCTCCCCACATGGGAAGGGCTTTCTATCACTCTCCCTTTCAATTGCTTTTATCAAAACTGAGGGACACCAAGGCTAATTCAATATTCAAAATCAATCAATAGAATACACCATATTAACAGACAAAAGAAGAAAAATCACATGATCATCTCGACTGATACAGAAAAAAATGTTTGACAAAACCCAATACCTTTTCATCATGAAGAAAAAATAAATAAATACTTCTCAGAAATAATGTAGAGGGGAACTTCCTTAACTTAGTAAAGAACATATACAAAAACCTACACCTAATATTATACTTATTGGTGAAAGGCTAAAAACTTTGCCCGTAAATTGAGGCAAAAGACAAAAATGTCCACTCTTATTCAATGTAGTGCTGGAAGTCTTAGCCAGCACAATAAGGCAAGAAAATAAAACAAATATCCAATCAATGGGAATTGGGAGAAATAAAATTGTCTCTATTTGCAGATGATATGATGATCTACATAGATAATCTCAAGGAATCTACAAAAACAAAAAGAAACCAAAAAAACTACTACTACTAGATCTAGTAAGTGAGATCAGTAAGACATAGATACAAGATACACATATAAAACTCAGTACTATTCCTATATAGAAGCAAAAAACATGGAAACTAAAATTAAAAACATAATACCATTTACAATTGCTCAAACAAAAATACTTACCAATTAATCTAATAAAACAGATATAGGGTTTGTATGATGAAAATGATAAAATGTTGATGAAATAAATCAAAGCTCTAAATAAATGGACAAATAGCATTCATAGATTGAAAAATTCAATGTAGTAAAGAAAGGCATAAAAAGAGTAAGACAAAAATACTGGGAGGGCAACAAATAGAAAACATAATGAATATGATAGATATTAATTCAATTATATCAATACCAATATCAGAAATGAAAGCTGGGACATCACTACAGATCATACAGACATTAAAAAAATAATAAGGAATACTATTAAATATACTCTATGCCTGCAAACTTGATAATCTAGATGAAATGAACCAATTCCTTGAAACATGAGAGGGCTGTCCAGAAAGTATCCAGCCATGTAATCTTTCTCATTATATTGAAAATGACTGGATTTTTTTCCAGACAGCCCTCATATAATCTGCCAAAACTCATATAAGAAGATATACACAATCTGAATAGGCCTATATTTATTAAATAAATAAAATCAATAATTAATCATTATTAGCAAAGAATTATTAATTATTAATTGTTTTCCAAAACAGAAAGCACCAATCCCAAATAGGTTCTCTGGTAAATTCTACCAAACATTTAAGAATAAAGTAATACCAATTCTCTACACTCTCTTTCAGAGGGTGGAAACAGAGGAAATACTTTCTCACTTATTCTGAGGCCAGCATTACCCTAATACCAAAACCAGACAAAGACATTACAAGAAAAGAAAACTACAGATCTATATGTCTTGTGAATATAGTTGTAAAAACCCTCAACAAAATATTAGCAGATTTAATTCAACAGTGTATAAAAAAAATTATACACCATAGCCAAAAGGGATTTATCCCAGCTATGCAGAGTAGTTCAGCATTTGAAAATCTATTAAGGTAATTCATCACATCAACAAACTAAATAAGAAAAATCATATGATGGGGAAGACGGGACGGCTTAGCAGGTTAAGCACTTGCTTTGCATCCCCAGGGTCCAAGGATTGAGTCCTGGCCCTGACCTGTGCAGATGCATATGCTGAACTGACCCCAGTTCAGTTCTCACCAGGGCAAGCTTCCCATGTGGGAGACCCCTGCTTCAGCCTCTAGCTCAAGGGAGCATGCCTCCCATGAAGCAATTCCCCAACCTGTTTCCCACCCTGCACAGCCCCCACCCACCTATGTGGAATAAAACCATGTCGAAAATTGATGACACAACCATGGAGACTGCTTTGGGCCCTCTCCTTCTCTCTGTCTCTCTCTGTCTGTCAAAAACAATAAAAATATATCTTTAAAAATAAATCTCTCTGTCTGTCAAAAACAATAAAAATAAATCTCAAAACAAAAAAAGAAAAATCACATGATTATATCAATAGATGCATAAAAAGCTTTTACAAAAATGCAACACCCATTCATGATAAGAATTCTCAATAAAACAGGAATAAACAAAAGAATAGACAAATAGCTCAATGGAACAGAATGAACAGCCCAGAAATAGACCCACATAAATATAGTTAACTAATCTTTGACAAAGGAGCAAAGGCAGTACAATAGAGTAAATCTAGCCTCTTTAACAAATGTTGCTGGAACAATGTGACGTCCACAGGCAAAAGAAGAAGAACAATGAATCTAGACACAGACATTACACACTTCACAAAAATTAATTGATAATGGGTCATAAACATAAATGTAAAACTCAAAATTATTAAACTTCTACAAAAAAACATAGAGAAGAAAATCTAAATGACCTTGGGCATGATGATGTCTTTTTTGGATAATACACCAAAGGCATGACCTATGAAAGAAATACATGATAAACTGAACTTCATTAAAATTAAAAACCTCTGCTCTGCAAAAGACAATAGAAAGAGAAGACAAGCTATAGACTGGGAGAAAATATTTGCAAAAGACACATCTTATAAAGCACTGCTATACAAGCTATACAAAGAACTCTTAAAACTCAATATAAGAAAACAAACAACTCAATTAAAAAATGGGTCAAAGACCTCAACAGACACCTCACCAAAGAAGCTATACAAATGGCAAATAAGCATATGAAAAGATGTTCCACATCCTATGTTATCGGACAAATGCAAATTAAAACAACAATGAGATATCACCACTACACACCTATTAGAACAGCCCAAATCTAGGACACTGACAACACCAAATACTGATGAGAATATGGAATAACAGGAACCATCATCCATTGCTGGTGGGAATGTACAATGTACAGCCACTTTGGGACAGTTTTGTGGTTTATTACAAAAGAAACATACTATACAACCCAATAATTATGCTCCTTGGTATTTATCTAAAGGAACTAAAAATGCATGTCCACACAAAGACTTATGCACAGATGTTTAGAGCAGTTTTGTTCATAATTGCCAAAACTTGGAAACAATCAAGATATCTTTTAGTAGATGAATGAATAAACTGTGATATACATCCAGACAATGGAATGTTATTCAGTGCTAAAAAGAAATGAGCTATCAAGCCATGAAAAGACATGGAAGAACCTCAATTGCATATTATCGAGTGAAAGAAACCAATCTGAAAAAAGTACATACATATACAAATATAATGATTCTAACTATATATCATTCTGTAAAAGGCAAAACTACAGAAACAATAGAAAGATCAATGGTTAGGGTGATAAACAGATAACAGAGGATTGGGGGAAGTGAATATATTCTGTATGATTTTATTATAGATATATGTCATTATATATTTGTCCAAACTTAGAGAATGTACAACACCAACAGTGAAGCCTAGGTAAACTTTGGACTTTGGGTGATTATGCTGTATCAATATAGGTGCATCTTTATAAAAAAAAGTGCTATTCTGGTGAGTGATGCTGATAGTGGAAGAGGCCATGCTTGTGGGAACAGGGGCTATATGAGAAATCTCTGTACTTCCCTTTCAATTTTGTTGTAAACCTAAAGCTTCTCTTAAAAAATAGTCTTAGGATGCTGGGATAGCTCCCCAGGCTGGGCGTTTGTCTTGCAACTGCAAGGTCCAGGGATGGAGTCCTGGCCCCAGCCCATTCAGGCCATGTGCTGGGCAGCAGCACAACTGGTAACCACCGGGATGGCACAGTGGCAAGTGTTCTTGCCTTCCATGTGGGGGGCCCCGGTTCCATTCCCACCCCACATGGCCCCACATCCACCTGCATGGAATGAAGCCATGTCACAGCTAGTGGTGTGCAACTGTGGAGACTGTTCTGGGATCTCCTCCTTTGTCTCTGTCTCTGTCTCTCTCTCTTACCTTCTCTCAAACAATAAATCTTTTAAAAAGTTAAAAAATAAAGTCTTTAAAAAGAGTAGTCTTAGACATAAATAGAAAAATTGAACTTCAATAAAATTAAAAACTTGCGCTCTGAAAGAACTATTAAAAGGATAGAAAAACAATCTACAGAGTGGGAGAACATATTTGTAAACCATACATCTCACAACAGACTTAGATATAGAAAATATAAAGAATTCCCAGAGCTCAAAAGTAAAAAACAAACAATTCAGTTAGAAAATGGGCAAAGGACATGAAAAGACATTTCATTGAAGATTACATACAGATGGCAAATAAGCATGAAAAGATGTTCAACACCATTAACCATTAGAGAAATGCAAATTAAAATTACAATGAGATATCACAATACACCCATACAGCTAAAATAAAAAACAGTGATAATACCCAATGGTGGCCAAGATGCAGAGAAACTATCATTCACACATTGCTCGTGGGAATGGTGCAGAAACCTTGGGAAATAGTTTGACAGTTTGGCAATTTTGTAAAAACTAAACATGCCACTACCATGCGAAATTGCACTGCTGGGCATTTATTTCAGAAAAATGAAAACCTCATGTTCACGCAAAAACTTTTTCACAACTGCTCATAGAAGCATTATTTATAATAGCCCCAAACTGGAAACCCAAATAGTGCTCATTAAACAACTCCCCACTCCCTCAGCTCTTAGCAACCACCATTCTACTTTCTGTCTCTATGAGTTTGGCTACTCTAGGTACCTTATATAATGAATATCCTGAAGGTTCATCCATATTGTAGCATATGACAAAATGTCCTTCCTTTTTAAGGTTGAATAACACATTCCATTATATGTATAAGCCATATTGTGTTTACGGATTCATTCATCAATAGACACTGGGTTGCTTCCACATTGTGGCTACTGTGAATAATGTTATGAACTTGAGTAGAGTGACATGAAATTTTTCGGGGTGTGCCCCAGGTATCTATATGTTCTAAAAGCTCCTCTGATGGTTCTGATGCACATTAAAAGTTTGTGAATCACAACTCTAATGCAGGATTCCCCAAAGGATGGATGGAGAAAGATTTTTGGTAGCCCTCAGATACACTATTATATACACATGAGAAAATCAGTCCTTTTCCAATCTTGTGAATAATCCTGATTAGGTCAAGAAAAACCTTAGTTTGGTGTTATTTATCTTGAACACCTAATTCCTATTTTCCTTTTCAACAAAGAGAGAACAGATTCAGCCTTTAGATTCTTCAGCAGGCAATAATAACAGGTAGGACTTAGCGTTGTTTTGTTTACATTGTGTTAGTCTTTGTCATTATATTCTATAAATTGCAAATGGTTTTCCATTTATGACAATGGTATTGAGTTGCTTATCAATATATCTAGTTAGTATTTTTGTTTAAATCGAGTAGTTTTTTGTTTGTTTTTGTTTGGTTGGGTTCTTTTTAGCAAGTAATATGATTGGAGATATGGGAAATGTGAGTATGTCACAACCTGAAATAGTTATACGCCAGTGGATGAAGTTTGGGAACTACTGCTTTGAGGAACATTAATATTTGGATTTGGATTTCAACTTTCTATACATGGAAGGAGAGAACCAGACACTGACCTACAGAAGCACATGTCCAAGGTGTCCAATAGATGTCTCCTATATGGTAGAAATGTTATGGTACCTGCCAGATGGAGAAAAGCCAAGAACAAGTGGGAAGCATCCCCAGAAACCTCTGAAGTAGAAATATCATAACCTAAACCTTAGAAGTAGAGGACAGTGATGCTCTTTGTACTTTCTGGAGTGATTTCATCTCTTTTCTCTTACTGTTGAGTAAAATTATTTTAAAACTTTAGTCTGTCCAGATTGTGATAAAGGGTCACTGAAGAAGAGAGGGAAACATGTTCAAACTGCTGCAGCTGAAGTTAGGGACAGCCCAAGAAAAATGTGAAATCAGTAGGCAGTTGGTTCCCAAATGGGAACCTTCTTAATCTCGTATCTGCCAGGAATGTGACAGGTTCCATGTTTAGATAACAAGAGGATGCTCCTAACACTGATACGGGAAACTGGTGATAGCAGCTACTGGTGATAGCAGCTACTACTGCACAGACTGTGAGCCAATCACCATCCCCCTTTTCTCACTTAATTCTCACAACACTCGAAAGGTTGACACATGTCTAGTCCACAAATGAGGCAACATACTCAGAAGTGAAGAGATTGGCTCAAGTCACGTCGCTTAGGTTGATACTTGAGGCCTCATGGGCTTCCAAAATCTACCTCACCACAAGTCATCATTTCGTCCAGGTTCTTTGTGACCTTGGCTTCAAGCTCAACTGCAGGCTTCTTATTCTCACGGCTTCAGAAGCAGAGACCCTGAAGAACAACTTTGAGGTAACAGCTCCTCCAAGATGCCACATTTCTGGAGTTCTACGCTGGTCTATATGAGCATCTGTAAACCTTTGTTAAGATTCCTGCTTGACTGAATTTTAATTTTCTCAAAATATGGTCTCTAGTTACGACTGGAGTTGGCAGTACAAAGAAACAGGGACTCCTTTCCCATGTTTGCTAGAACAGCTTGTCTGGTCCACAGCCCCAGGAATATTTCCCATTAAGTAGAAAGAAAGACATGTTGAACAGATGAAGATTGACTGACTGACAGCAGGAAATACTACCAGATACGTGTGCAGAGAGTGGGCCCCCTTTTCCTCTGAAAAATCTTGCACCCTGAACTACACACAGGGATTTCAAAAGGTTTCCAGTGCTCATATGTCCAGTTAGACATCATCTTAATGCAAAACTTTTCAAAAAACGATTTTTCAAGCATTGATGCATTTTTGAAAGAGAAAAACCAGGCATACTGTCCTTAAAGAGTTACAGATTACACACATCCACTAAGGCAGCTTATTACACTAATTTAAAAACTCCTGAAGTTTTGAAAATAGCTCAGGAGATGATTTACAGGGTCATTTAGTGGGTTTCTTTCCCTCAGAGAACATCTGAGAACATTTTCTCTAATAATAAAGGGTGAAGCACATGCAGTTGTGTAAACCGCAAATGCACCGCCAGTGCGTGATGGAGATCGCAAGTTTGAAAAAGGAACTTTTTTGGGGAGTGGGGGGTATCTTCCACCTAAACCATCCCCTTCACTTCACCCGACCCCATCCCCCATGCTGGCCGGTCAAGTATTGTGGCTGCAAGAGTGTGGCAAGGGGGCATTTCTTGAACTGAAAACATTCCTAGGCGGAGATATTATCTCAAATGAGTGTTAAAAGAACATATGTAGACTATGCGAGTTTGCAAACTCAGAGGGGAGGTTTGTCAACGCTTTTATTTCACGTTTTTCAGCAGAGGGCTCAGGAAAGCGCTGGCTCTGAGACTCAGCAGAGACGTTCAAAGAGCTAGGAGCGGTAAGGGGGTGAGACTGCTCACCAGCCCAAGGCAGAGTGTGGGAGTGGATGAATTAAAAGGGGATCCCGAAGTTTTGGAGAAGCTTATATATGCATGTACATGAACGCACAGCCCCAATGCGGGTCTATCTGTTGCAAGAGCAGCAGTTACAGAGGAGCACGTGGAAAAGAGGCCGAGGGACTCCGGGGGAGGAAGCGTGCGGGAGGGCAAGGGAGCGACAGCCCTGCGCTTCTCCACCTTTAACACACGGAAATCACCCTTGGATGTCGTTGACACGAACTCAGTTCAAAGCCCCTAAATCGAAGGCGGGGCCCACGAGTCTGCCTTTTGCACAAGCGCCCAGGCATTCCAGCTATGGCAGGTCCACGGACCAAAGCTGGAGTTAGCAAGGGGGTTGCTCACTGCGATGCAAACATGGTGGGTTAGAGGAAAATGGGGCTTTCTGAAGAGGACGAATAGCTTCTGGGGTGGCAAGCGACCTGAAAAGGGGCAACGAGAAAAACAAATTGGACGGGCAGGGCTGGGAAGGAGAACTGGCCGGAGGAAGAACCACGGTCTCTAAGTCTTGGGGGGCGGGGGGGGGGGGCGCTCTACCTCTGGCTCTAGAAGACTAGAAGAAAATGTTGCGAAGGATGGGAGAAGGATGGGACGGGGGCTTTTGGGGAAGGGCAGAAGACCCGCACCTGGAGGCAGGTAGGCAGCTGGGCTGACGTGGGAGGGGAGGAGGCATGGCTGGGTGTGCGCTTACCTGCGCTCACCCTGGTCCGTGTAGACGTTAAGGAACAGTCCCTCCCTGGTGTCCTGGTTCACCGTGCCCGAGAAGCTGAGCTGTAGCTCGTAGTGGCTCCCGGGCTGCAGGGCCTCACGGAGCTCCAGCACCGCGTACTGCATGTCCAACGCGAACCACACGTCGTCCACTGCCACCCGGCCCACCGTGGCGTCTCCGGTGCCCGGGGACAGAGGACCCCGCACCTCGGCGCTCTCGCAGTCCAGGAAGAGGCTGTGCAGCAGCAGCTGCGCGGTGGCCACGGTGCAGCGCACGGTGATGTTCACGCGGCCAGTGAAGCGCAACTCGGAGGCCACGAGCTCGTCCGGCCGCAGCCGGGGCCACAGCTCCAGCTCGTAGTGCAGCGGCACGAGCCACGGCGGCAGGCGCAGCTGGTCCCAGGGCCCCGAGGGTCGCCAGGTGTCCGGGGTGGGCGCCACCGCCGGCTCGCGAGCCGGGTGGGGCTTCCGAGTGCGCAGCGACTCCTGCTCGGCCGGCGGGGAAGGCGCGGCGCCCGGGACACCGCAGCCGCGGCGCTCCGACGGCTCCACGCGCGCGCAGTGGCCGTACAGGGCGGCGAGCACAGCCAGCGCCAGCAGGAGCGCTGCAGCCAGCCCGGCCAGCAGCACGGCGACGGCGCGGCTCACGTAGAATCCAGAGCTGGAAGGGGGCCCCATGGCCGGGACCCCGGGCGGGGGTCAGGCGAGAGCCCGGATACCGCAGCTGAGAACCCCGGGCCGGGTGCGCAGGGCTGGAACCCACCTCTCTTGTGCCTCCCTTCTCCCTCCCCAGGAGCTGGGAGGCAGGAGAGAAGGTCTGGGACCACAGCTGCCCCCTCCCACCTAACAAGACGCAGGTCCCTGCCTACAACACCGCCCGCTAGAGCCCGGGAAGAGGCGGGATCGGCGCACCCAAGCACGTCCCGTCCCTTCGGGGCGGCCGGGACACATC
Source organism: Craseonycteris thonglongyai (assembly GCA_004027555.1). Lineage (NCBI taxonomy): Eukaryota > Metazoa > Chordata > Mammalia > Chiroptera > Craseonycteridae > Craseonycteris > Craseonycteris thonglongyai. The sequence goes on from PVKE010008598.1 coordinate 25,906, forward strand.
TCACAGCAGAGGCTTCTAGTCGGCGCGGGGAGGGGACAGTCGGAGCAAACCCGAGTTTGGAAACCTCCGCCAGGGATGTCTGAATTCAGGGCCTGTGCTGGGTGAGCCCCGGGGCAGTTCAGGTGTGGGAAAGGAGAAAGGCACCGAGCAGCCTGGGCTGCCGGCGGCACACCTGCCACCCTCCACGCGGCTGCTCGTGCGCTGGGCGTGGGGGCCGGGGCTTAAGGACCTGGGCTTTCCCAGCGTGCTCTGAAATGACCCTGCGAGGGACAAGCCGTCAGAACTCACTTTCGGAGCCAAGTCTTTGGCGCGAAATTCACCTCCTGGATAAATAAGCTCGGGACTCACGCAGCCCAGGCAGCGAAGGCGCTGATGGAACGAGGTCGGGTGCCCCCGAGCCTCTTCGGGGTTGGTGAAGAAGGTCTGGAGGAGGGGGCGACAAAATGCCAGGGGGCGTGATGCCTGTCTCCCGGTGAAGAAGGGAGGACCGCTTTCCCTAGGGACGGGGCCAAGCGGGGAGCTGCCACTTAGCTTCCCTATGCAGGGGGCTGGGCTCTCCGTCAGCCCTGGGGCCCACTCTGGTGCACCAACTCCCACCCCCCGGGGAGGCAGGGCAAGGGAAATCCTGCTCTCAAAATTGGTCCCAAATTTTTAAGCGAAGAGGAAGAGACAGCCCGACGGCCAGCCCTTCCACTGAGGAAGCCCGCGGGGCGGGAACTCCCCTCCCCGGTGGTTCTGTCGTCGGTGAGGCCCTTGGCGTGCAAGCCTCAGTTTGCTGTGGAGCGATGTTCCCGGAGAGTCTCTGGCCTGGGAGCTTAGTTCGGACTCTGCACGCGCTCTTGGGTGAATTGGGAATGGATTGCAAATACCCTGGAGGTGCTGCCAAAGAGGGAGGAGGGTGGTAAAGGCCCTGCTGCTGGCTGAAGATTTCAGCACATCCGGCAATTAGACTGTTTTTTTCAGAACAGAGAGAATTTTTCCATAACAGCAATGAAACCATCTTCACTTTCCTGCTTTGAACTGGATCCCAATGAGGAGACCCTTCCACCTGAGCTCTGAGACAGGGTAAACCCAGGTGATTATCCTGGCAAAGGTGATCTTCCTGCTCCTCACACTGAAATTAATCACACCATCACCACCACCACCACCAAACTGGAAGGAGACAGAGAGGAGGAAGGAAGCTTGACACTAAGCTCAGGCAGATGGTAGTGCTGTAATCTGTGGACCAGTTCCCTGATTTCAGGTTTGATTTGCTTTCTTCAGAAATGAAACAATCATTTAAAAATAATTATGACCACATGGATAACTCCCAGAAGATCCTGGCTAGAGCCATGGGAGGAGACGCTCCCTCTATTTCTCTCTGCAAAACCTACCCAATTCAGGCTGCCAGAATTGTGAGCTACTGAGCTAGCAGGGGCCTGAGTTTTTACATCATTGTCAGATGAGGATTGTGTCACAGAAGCTGTGTTAATTAATTATTGTCCTTACCACCCCCCTGGACAATCCTAAGGGTTCTCCAGGGAGATTGTTAGGCCTTAATCAGCGTATCATAAATCAACCAAGAGTCAAAAAACATATCCAGAGGTAAGGCACAGTAAGGACACTGAAAATCTTCTACATGAGAGCAATGTGAACACTGGAAAATTTGTCAGAATTCATTATTTCAGAATTTTGGAAAGTAATCAAAAGCTTGTAGCAATCCAGGGAGTGTTTGTTCAAGAAAATCAGCCAAATCTCAGTAAAAAACACAGCTTTGTGGCATTTTTAGTTGCTTTATTCTCAGTTCCCTCTTCTCAGCTCTGTAGTAGCCTTAAAAATTTACAGCCAGCTAGCATGTGAAAACTAGCTGCCTGGTAGCCACTGGAAGGAGCACAATAAAATGGTCATTATTTAAATTATCTGATGATTGCCTGAAAGACTCTACTTTCTAACCTAATTCAGACCCCACCCAGTGTGAACAGCCTTTCCCTTCCAGCATTGGTTGCAAAACAATCATAGGTAATTGTTTAACATTGCAAACTCATCATAAAGCTTAAAAGGAAAGGCTCAGGAAGTAGACATCTATAGAGGGCTTTGAAAAGCTCCAACATCTTCCTGTAAATCTAGAAGGCCATATGCATGCCAAAAGATCTCAAAGCAATAACCTAACTTAACACTTTAAGGAATTAGAAAAATAAGAGTGAATTAAACTTAAAGATAAGATTAAAGTGGACATAAACAAAACAGAGGATAGAAAAATGATAGAGAAAATCAATTAAACCAAAAGTTGGTTCTTGGAAAAATGCAACAAAACTGACAACACTAGCTATACAGACAAAGAAAAGAGAGAGATGAGAGGCATTCTACTTTTTTGGTTGTTCCCTCTCATTAGAGAGCTTTGTCTTTCCTTTCAATAAATTTTGCTGCTTAACCTTTCAAAAGAGAGAGAGAGAGAGAAGATGCAAAAACTAAGAAATGAAAGTGGGGACGTTACTATTAACTTTACAAGAAAAAAGTATTATAGTATAATAACATAAACAATTATATGCCAACAAATTAGTTAAACCAAAAGAAGTAGACAAATTTCTGAAACATGCTAAACTAATTTAAGAAGAATATAAAATTTCAACAGACCTGTAACAAGAGATTGAATAAGTAATGAAAAATCTCCCACAAAACAAAAATCCTAGGCCAGATGGCTTCATCAGTGAATTTTAATAAACATTTAAAGAAGAATGAAAACCAATCCTTCTTGAGTGTTTCAAAAAATGGAAGAGGAAGAAACACTTCATAACAGCATTACTCGGTTAACAAAGCCAGATAAAGACATCACAAGTACAGATCAATAACTTTATGAATATAGATGCAAAATCCTCAAGAAATTATTAGCAAATACAATCCAAATATTAAAAAAATTATTCCATGACCAAGCAAGATTTATCCCAAGAATGCAAGGGCAGTTCAACATAAGAAAATTCATTGGTGTAACACAACACGTTAATAAACAAACAAAAAAGGTGAGGGGAGGGATAGTCATGATCATCTCAGTTGATGCAGAAAAGGCATTTGACAGAATGAATACCCTTTTATTGATAAAAGCTCTTAGAAAGCTAGGAATAGAGGGAAAATTCCTCAAATGATTAAGCATATTTAATAAAAACCCACAACCCATACCATACTCAATAGTGAAAGAATGAAAGTTTCCTCTCTCTGCTCTGAGATTAGGAACAAGACAAGGATGGTTGCTTTCATTCCTGCTATCCAACATTGTACTTGAAGTTCTAGCCAGAGCTGTAGAAAAAGAAATAAAAATACCGCATTTTTCACTCCATAAGACGCACTCCCCCCCCCCCAAAAAAAAGTGGAGGGAAAAGTGTGTGCGTCTTATGGAGCAAATACTGCAAAGAAGAGTGCACATTGGGGACCTTAATGATGCCGTGGGGAAGCCTGCAGCCAGATCAGAAAGCAGGGACTGCATGGAAGGAGAGCGGGTCCAGGCAGGTCAGGTGCGTCTTATGGAGCGAAAAATACGGTAATCCAAACTGAAAAGAAAGAGATAAAACTGTATCTGCAGAATACATGACCTTATACATAGAAAATTCCAAAGTATTCACAAGAAAGCTACTAGATCAATAAAATAAATTCAGAGAAGTTGCAGGATATAATGTCAGCACACAAAAAATCAATTGTGTTTTTATACACCTGCAATGAACAATCTAAAAAGGAAATTAGGAAAACAATGCCATTTACAAAAGCACCTAAAAAATCAAATACTTAGGAACAAATCTAACCAAGGAGGTGAAAGATTTGAATACTGAAAACTATATAACATTGCTAAATAAAATTTTAAAAGACCTAAATAAATGGAAAGACATCCCATGTTTATGAACAGAAAAACTTAGGTAACATTCTTAAGATGCCACCTTAAGTAATATTCAGATTCAAAACAATCTCTATCAAAATTCCAATAGCCTTTTTCACAGAAATGGAAAAGCCAGTCCTTACATTTATATGAAATTGCAGATGGACCCAAAGAGCCAAAATAATCATGAAAAAGAAAAAATTGGTGGACACACACTCCTTGACTTTGAAAGTTACTACAAAGTAATTAAAATTATGTACTGTCATAAGGATAGACATATAGTTCACTAGGATAAAATAGAGAGCCCAGATATAAACCTTCCTATATGGTCACTATATTTTCAACAAAAGTTCTAAAACTATTCAGTGGAGACAAGACAGTATTTTCAACAAATGGTGCTGGGAAAACTGAATATCCATATACAAAAGAATAAAATTGGAACCTTACCTCCTGACATATAAACAATAAACTCCAAATTGATTAAAGACCTAAATGTAAGCACTAAAAATATAAAATTTGTAGATGAAAACATTAGAAAAGTCATTATGACATTGGATTTGGCCATAACTTCATGGATATACCAAAAGCACAGGCAACAAAAGGAAAATAAATTAGACTTCATCAAAATTAAGTACTTTCAAATTAAGGATACTATCAAGAAAGCACAAAGACAAACTACAGAAAGAGAATATTTGTAAATTATATATTTGACAAGGGATTAATATCCAGAATATATATAAAGAATCCCTAAAATTCAACAACAAAAAATAAACAACCCAATTGAAAAATGGGCAAATGACTTGAACACATTTCTCCAAAGATACAAAAAAATGGTCACTAAGCACATAAAAAGATGCTTAACAGGGATTCCAGGATGGGTCAGCGGGTTGAGCGCTTGTCTTGCAGCCCCAGGGTCTGGGGATCAAGTCCTGGCACTGGCCCATATGGACCCATATGCTGAACTGGGGTGTGCTTCCCATGTGGGAGGCCCCCAGTTTAATTCCCACTGGGGCGAGCTTCCCATATGGGAGGCACTGCATCCACCTGTGTGGAATGAAACTATATCTAAAACTGATGACTTACAACTATGGAGACTGCTCTGGGTCCTCCCCCTTCTCTCTCTCTCTCTGTCAAAAACAATAAAAATTATCTTTAAAAAAAAAAAAAGATGCTTCACATCATTAGTCATTTAGGAAAAGGCAAACCAAATCTACAACAAGATCCTATTTTATACCTAGTAGTAAGGCTATAAAAAAACAAACAGGGGAGGCTGGGATGGCTCAGTGGGTTGAGCGCTCACTTTGCAGCCCCTGGGACCTAGGATCGAGTCCTGGCCCCGGTCTGTGCTGACCCATGTGCTGAACTGGGGAGTGCCCCCAGTTCAGTTCACTCTGGGGTGAGACCCCGGCCCAGTTCTTGTCCTGTGCAGCCCCTCGCCCACCTGTGGAATGAAACTATGTGGAAAAACCAGTGATGTGCAGCTGTGGAGACGTTTATGGGCCCTCCTCCTTCTCTCTGTCTCTGTATCTCTCTCTCTCTCTCTGTCAAAAACAATGAAAAAAATAAATCTTTAAAAACAACCAAACAAAAATGAGAAAGAAGGTTCAACAAGTGTGTGGAAAAATCAAAACCCTTATGCATTGCTGGTGGGAATGTGAAATGGTGCAGCCTCTGTGGAAATAGTATGACAGTTTCTCAGAAGATTAACATAGAACTACTATATGACTAAACAAATTCCACTCCTGAGTCTATATCTTTAAGAACTGAAAACAAAGAATCAAAAAAGACATTTGTATAACAATGTTAATGGCAACATTGTTCACAATAGCCAAAAGGTGGAAACAACCCAAATGTCAATAAACAGATAAATGTGAAAACAAAATACGGTATTTACATACAATCAAATATTACTCAGCCATAAAAAGGATTAAAATGTTGATATATGCTACAACATGGATGGACCTTGAAAACATTATGCTTGATGAAAGAAGCCAGACACAGAAGGATAAATATTGTATGATGGAATGAGGTTATATGAAGTACCTAAAAGAGGCAAATATGCAGAGACAGAAAGTAGATTGGAGGTAACCAGGGGCTTGGGTGAGGGAAAATGGAGTTATTTTTTAACAGGTACAAAAATTTTTGTTGGGGTTGATGAAAAAGTTTTAGATATAGTGATAATGGTTACACACCATTGTGAATGTATTTAATGCCGCTGAATTATAGACTTACAAATGGTTAAAATAACTATTATGTATATTTTACCACAATAAAAAACACTATAAACCTAAGCAAGATTTTATTGTTGATATTGATCAAGATCTATTACTTATTAAAAGCCAGGAATATGCAGACATTAACCTAAAAATTATTGTCTCTCTCTGAGTGTTTTAGTCCGTAAATATTTGTTTGTAATACTACATGTTGTTTTGGAAATTTAACAGTTAAACTGCCAAGAAAAACATATAAATCATTTTGAAAAATGAGGATTATGTTGAAATAAGACTAAAAGAAATAAGAAAAAAGAAAAAAAACATTACTGTACCCTCAGAAACGCCCCATAATCCCTTCCCAATGATAAACTCCCTTCCCTCAAGAAACTACTGTCCTTCAGTTTTATGATATTACTTCCTTTGGTTTCTTTATGTTATCATCTATATGTGCATCTCTAATCCTTATGAAATGTGTTTTCTATTTTTGAATTTTATATAAAAAAATTGAATATGTATTCTGTGATGTCTGGCTTTTTATTTTTTTGTACTTAATATGTTTGTAAGATTAATGCATGATATTGCATTGAACTTTATATTTTTACCAATTTATAGTATTCCATTATATGCATATTTCATGATTTGTCTATTCTATTGTTGATGGATACAAGTTATTTTTAATGTATGACTTTTATGAAAAGTGCTGCTATACTCTTGTGTGTGTACATGTGTGTGTGTATATATATATATCTTATGGTGTACATTTTTGTTGAATATACATGTATATCTAGGAATGAGCTTATTAAGACATAAGATATGTGTATACTTTCAACTGCAGTAGATGCACAGCTCTCAGCAGTGCCAGTTTGCACCCCTACCAGCTGTGTGTGAGTTTCCAATGTGCTATAACTTTGCCAATACTTGATACTATCAATCTTCTAAATTTTAGCCATTTTGGTATGTTTGTGGTTTTAATTTTCCCTTCCTTGATTTACAATGAGGCTAAGGGCTTTCTCACATAATCAGGTTTTTGGATCTCCTCACTTGCGATGTGCTTATTCAAGGGTTTTGTATATTTTTTATTGGTTGTCTTTTTCTTATTGACTTGTGTATTTTCTAGATACGAGCCTCTTGTTGGATATATATGTTGCAGATACCTTTTCTGATATTATAGCAGGATAGACACCATTGAAAAGAGAATAGTACACTTGCAGGAAGAGAGAAATTTCCTTTTAAATATTTTCTTTTGAAATTTGAAATTGTAGCTTTCTCTTCTAGAGAGTGGTTGAGGTAGCATTCTCTAGACTACTAGTTCCACTTACATGTGTCTAATAAACTTTTTTAAAGATTTACTTTATTGTTTTTGACAGAGACAGACAGAGAGAAGGGGAAGGCCCCAGAGCAGTCTCCATAGTTGTACATCATCAGTTTTCGGATAGTTTCATTCCACACAGGTGGGCGGGGGCCTCTAAGGGTGGTGAACTGGGCCAGGGGCCTTCTGCATGGGAGGCACGCCTCCAGGAACCAGGGGCCTCCCACATGGCTATACCCCAGTTCAGAATATGGGTCCACATGGGCCAGGGCTGGGATTTGCTCCTCGGTCCCTGGGGTTGCAAAGCAAGCACTTAACCCTCTGAGCTATCCCGGCTTCCCTCTAGTATATTTTAAAGTGAGTTGATACTTATTCTTCATGGTCCCCAGGTTCAGGGTTTTCCCTGTTGGCATGCAGTGACCATGAAAATGTATCATTCAGATCTGCTAGAGTGAGTGCAATTGACAGACAGCCCGGCCACTGCTCTGAGTTCACACTGATCCGTGTATCCTGTGGGCTGCTCCCAACGAATGAGAATGTGGCAGGGATGTTAATGAAGATCCTTTGGCTGGAAGACTTCACTGGCCTACAAGAAGCTTTCTTAATACTGCACTCCTGTCTGAGACTCTTCTTAGCCAGCCCTCCTACAAGTGTATTCCCTCCCTCCCACAAAGCCACCAGATCAGCATCACAGTGTGAAGGCTCTCCCTACCTCCTCTGGCTCCCTGGCCTTTTACTCTCACCATCTCCCCCACCCCTGACCCCCAGTACATCCTTTCTGCATCTAATCCCATCTTGGAGTTTGCTTCTTGGAAGACCAAAACTAACATACTGTAGGCAAAGTTCTGTTTAAAATTCGGTTACACTTCTGTCAGGATATATAAAAAACTTTTTTTTCTTTATCCTCATAATTCAAAAATTATTGCTAGGATATATTTAAAAGCAAGCCTCTTTTATTGATTATTTTTTTATTAGAACATCATGTTCTTTTGAGATGCGTAATCAGTTTTTTTCCAGTTTAAAAACATTCTTTAGACCTGGTTTTAATTATCGCTTCTTCGGTTTCAATTGTTCTTATTCCTTCATCAGAAACATCCATAATTCTTAGGTAGAATCTCTGTCATTTGTCTTCTTTATAATGCTCTTTCTCTTTATTTTTATCTTGTCATTTTTTCCTCTGGAGAATTTATCAAGTGTTTCCTACACACGATATAGCTGCACAAAAGGAAAAATCTATTCAATATTGGGACTTGGTCAGTATCCAGGCTGAGTAGTGAGAAAGATATTTGACCAAGAGGAGGGAGAGCTAAATCAAGAGTCCTTTACAGCTCAGATGGTTACAGTGGGTCTAACACAGGGCTACAACTCCCCAAGGCTGAAAGGGCATTACCAGCCCCTGCCCCTGCTACCACAGCACTCACACCTAGTAGACTGAATATAAGAAACCTCTAATGCCCCAAAGGCTTTGCTGCCTCTTGTCTCCACCCCCACTTAAAGTCATTTATTTGGGGGAATAATATCACCTTGAATGTAACATGTCACGCCCTGGGTACTCTCAACTCCAAGATTTGTAAATATTTATTGCATGTCCTACACGAAGGGAAGCAAAGAGAATTGGGAAGCAATAGCACTATGGCTGCACCCAGAAGCTAAACTTATAAAGCAGGTGCGTCTTGTCAGTCTCTAGCTAGGACAGTGCTCCTGTTTCTGATCTAAGTAGTGGATAGTTGGAGTTCTAAAGCTCATTAGGTACTTTAGTGACACGCTGAGGAAAGGTATATGAGGTGTACAGGTGAGATGCCGTTTTACAGAAACCTCTGCCTCATCACTTACAGGCTTATAGGGTATGTGCAAATTACTCTCTTCCCTTCTATACATTAAAGGCATTTTTCACAGAATGGCTTCGGTGTTAATAAGCACTGAGCACAGACAGCATCCTCGCAACATACTATGTGCAACAAATGTTTGTAGAATGAATAATGGGATTCAAATGATTAGTTCCCAAGGATTTTTTCTCCTACTCTCAAATTGCATAAATTTTAGTCACTCTCACTAATGTCAATGTGTTTAAAATGAAGATCAACTGTGTGTAAGTCAACCCTCTTTCCTAAATTGGAAAACACACAGCCTAACTTTGGCAGTTCACATATAATAATTGAGAACAAACTGTAAAAAAAAGAGTATACAATCCTGCTTTCTTCTCTATAGTATCTTGCCTACAATCTGGTGTGGGAGCCATAAGGAAAACAGTCATTAAATAAGAAGAGGAAGAAAAACATATGAAGAAAAAAGCCATCCTAGATATAATACAAAAAAAAAAAAAGTATTTTAAAATATGTGCTCATTTCTTTCTTCAGCTATCCATTACATAAAATCAAATGAAGAACTTGATTTCCAACAAAATATTTTGTTTGGTCACCTGTTTAGATGGGAAGTTAGGAATTACAGGAGAACTTCTCAAACAACTTCGCACAAAACCATCCATTGTCATGTTATTTCCAAACGAACCTGATGTAGTAAAGGTTTAGGCTGAGCTGCTTACAAAGGGGTCCATAAAAGCAAGGGTTCCAGCAAGAAAGAAGTTTATTGTTTTTACACGATAGTCCAGAGGCAAGTGGAAGATCCGAGATGGGCAGGTGGCTCTCTTCCATGACATCATCTATTCCCCAAGGGGGCAGTCCTGTCCACATGCTCTGCACTGGCTCCTGCCAGCACATCTGCAGCTTGGCCCCATGGAGGGAAAAGAGCAAAAGTGGGGGGAAAAGGTTTTCTCTTAGGAAAGTGATGCAGATGTGTTGCATGTGTTTTGTTTGTTTGTTTGTTTGTTGGGTTTTTTTTTGTTGTTGTTCATATTCCAATGGTAAGGGAATCTCACATGGCCATATCCAGCTCCAAGGGAAACTAGATTTGTCTCTAAATTTCTATAAGGTGATTTTTTGTTTTTATTAAAAGGAGAAAAGAACAAATAGGCTTTGGAAGACAATTAGCAGTTTTTGTCATCCTTGACAAAAACTGTTAAGTACATTCTTGCCTCGGGATTTAAATAAAATACTTACAGAGAGAAAGCTAGTGCAAAGCTAAACCTGAGGGAAAATGCTGTGTAGTGCCAAACATTATTTTTATTTAAGGATGCAGAGAAATCACTCTCAGTGTGGGTATCATTTATCACTAAGATTATGCACTATAGGAAAGCAATAAAATGGAGCTAAGACCTGCCAACTATACCTTCAATTGTCTAGTATTCTTGCTAAAATTACCCCTCCTCCCCATTTCCTATGCCTTCAGAAGGTGGGAGTTTGATTGAGCACATCCCTATAATTGGCACCTCACTCAGCCTGCTCAGAGGCCAGAAGACCCTGGGTCAGCAGCAAGTGAAGCTTCAGCACTCATATAAATCCAGTTCACGATACAAAAGGAAAACAGGAAAAGTTCTGAAGTTTAGGCAGAGAACTGCACAGCAAATTAAGAGTTGGAGAATTTCATTTCCCTTCCTGGTTCTATTACTACCTCACTAAGAAGTCTTCCTATGACTGACAGTATCAGAATAAGATCAAGAAGAAGAAAACATCTGTTTGAATTTCCATATCCTTGGAGCCCAAAGGAAAATTCATAGGTAGCAAAAGGTAAGATCTCGAGTTCATAAAGGTCTGCTTTATTTCTGTAAGCACCTTTGTTGAAATAGGTGGGTGTCTTGGGCTAATTATTTTCAGTTTCCCATCATCTACAATCTTTGGCCTGTTCTCTGTTCTGGGAATCTGATCTCTTCTAATTACACCAAGCTTGTGCATGCACAGGGGTGGGGTGGGGTGTAGGGTGGGAGAGAGAAAGGTTGAAGCATTTCTTCTTCCTGGCTCCTTCTGTACCTCAGCTACATGATTCTGGCATGAGCTAAGCTTGACTATGCCACAGCTCCTATGGAGAGGCTGTCTTTGACAGTCCAGCTTTCTCCAGGCTCTGCTAAAACCATTTCCTCTTTCCTCTTCAGGTCTAAATGTGGTAACGAGTTTTCACTGTTGCTAGCCCCTGGGTATACCACGATTTCTTATAGCTTCCCTTAATCCTGTCTAGATCACCAGAAACAGCCCCTTTGTTAAATTCTCTCCAGTTAAACTCATGGCTTCTGTGATCTGTTTTCTGTTGGCGTCTGATACTATAATTTTATCAGGAATCGTCCCAGGAAATAGACTCTCAAAATGTGACTGTGGGCTTGGGCAGCTCACATACAAGTATATGAAGAGCCCATGAATATCCTCCGGGCTGGGACCATGCTTACTCAAATTCTCACCAATGGTGGCATAGGATGGATTAAAGGTAGAAAAAGCAAGGCACTGGGGAATGGAATGGCTGCCAGATTTAGCTCTTATGGTGACTACAGTGATTATGAGGATTGGGGGTTATTATGGCATCTTCTGATTGTCCTAGAGACAGCAACCCCACCCCCCCAAAAAATGATAAAGTTCAGGCTTTAAACTCTCATCTCAAGCTATAAATGAACAGTCAGAAAATGTCTGTTCCACTTTAAAGAAATCAGTGATCAAGCTGCTAGTTTGGGTTAGGTCCGGAGTGGCAATGTCAGTTACACATGCAACCCGATGAGGTCTACAATGCGAAAGTAAGGGTACCGGTACTGTTTGGAAAGGAATGGGATGCTGAGACTTGGATGAACATGGGCAAAGCTCAGAATTTCAACCCATCAGTTCCCTCTGACCCTTCTTTACCAGTGGAAGTGGCTACCTATTCTGTTTAAGGACCAGCCTTCCCTCACAGAAAAACCTTTCTGCCTCATCTAGAACAGTGGCTTTGAAAAATACTTATTCTCAGGTTTCACTTTCCTTCTTCACCCCCCACCCCCCCACCCCGCCCCTTCTCACTGCCTCCAGGCTCAAAATAAGGTCCCAAACTAGGTCCTCTCCAGGAACACAACCTATACACCCACGATCTTTCAATTTGGTATCAGCAGAAGTCTGGGGAACATAAATGAGAATAGAGTCTAAAGGTGTTAGACTAAAAATAAGATTGAATCAGGTCAAATGTATTGATTTTGATGCTCTCATCTAAGACTCTGTACTTAACATGTTAGCTTAAGGACCCGAGCTAGGGGAAGCCGGGATGGCTCAGTGGGTTAGGCGCTCACTTTGCAGCGCCGGGGACCGAGGATCGAGTCCCGGCCCCAGCCCGTGTGGAACCATATGCTGAACTGGGAGCTCCCCTAGTTCAGTTCTCTCTCTGTCTCTGTATCTCTGTATTTCTGTATCTCTCTCTCTCTCTCTCTCTCTCTCTCTCTCTCTCTCTCTCTCTCTCTCTTTCTCTCTCTCTGTCAAAATAAGTAAATAAATAAATATTAAAAAAATATATATATATTAAGGACCCGAGCTAAAGTTAATTGGAACATACTCAGCAGTAGCCTACAATTCATTAGCCCAATAGGCCGGAACTCAGTTTTCAAAATAGTGACGCAGAGTTCGTGCTCTCTGCAGCCTTCATCACAGTGCACCGCCCTGAGACCCAGCTCTCCTTGGTTTCTTCCCCTCAGGGCCATTTTCTCAGACGCTTTGCTCCACCTTCTCTACCGAATACTAATATAGAAATTCCTCAAGCATGGTCTTGGGCTCTATTCTCTTCTGACTCTGTGTTCTCGTTCACCTGTGATGTCACCCTATCTCATGGGTCCAAATAGCACACATATGCTGCAACTCCTACATTTGTGTCTGCAGTCTCAGCCCAGGGGCCCACCTGCTTCTTGACATGATTGCTAGCTCTCACAGGCTCCTCCCCCTGAACTGGACTCATTCTTTCTCCTGACTTCTCTCCCCCAACATCTGCTCCTTTTCCAGTGTTCGCTGTCTCAAGAAATAGCATCACCACTGCCACCTCCAGCTGCTGAAGCCAGAAAGTTGGGAGTTAACCATGTTTCTTCCCTCTTCTTCATTTCTCACATCCAATCAGTCACCAAATTTGGGGAGTTACCCATGTTTCCCCTTCTCCTGCACTCCTCACATCCAACCAGTTGCCAAGTTTTATCAGTTTTGTCTCCAAAATATTTCATCTTCTCTCCCCTTGGCACCTCTCCATGCCCCCAGGTCAGGAGAACTCCTCCCTGACCTGGAGCATTGCAAAAGCCTCCCAACTCTTCTCCTGACCAGTGATGGCTTGTTTGAGTCTTCTCATTGGACAGTTCATCCACAGATTCAAAGCTAAGGACTGCCTTATTCACTGCTTTATTTACGTCTCTAGTACACTGCTTGGCGTAGCATATGCCCAATAAATCTTTTATAAAGTTAATGAATATAAGATTCCTGAATTCCAATCAACTACTGCATATCACTTCAAACAAACATCTTGCACTCAGCTCAAAATCCAAAAGCAAGAAAAAAAACACCTTCCCAGTTGTGATAGAAATAATTATCACAAATTTATGTACTCTGCTTTTCAGCAGAAATATGAAGGTATCTTGGGGACCTTAGGGACAGAGGAGGGGATAATAAACCATGAGGCTTGCCCCATTACACTGCTGATTGGTGGTAGAGTAGTTGCTACAACTCCAAGCTGTTGTCATTAAAAAAAAAAAAAAAAGGGGGGGGGGAAGCCGGGATGGCTCAGTGGGTTGGATGCTCACTTTGCAGCGCCAGGGACCAGGGATCGAATCCCGGCCCCGGCCCATGCGGAACCATGTGCTGAACTGGGGAGCTCACCCAGTTCAGTTCTCTCTCTATCTCTCTCTGTATCTCTCTCTCTTCCTCTCTCTCTCTCTCTTTCTGACAAAAATAAATAAATAAATAAAAATATATTAAAAAGAAAGTCATTATTTAAAAAAAAAAGTCTTTAAAAAAAAAAGTTATAATTTAAAGGAAAACGTATCATTTAAAGAAAAGAGTTGCAAATGCAATAAACAATTTTAAATAGTTTTGCTTTTCCTCTGTGTTTCAACTCTATTTCCAAGGAAGTTATATCTACTAGCATAGAATCAGCTTCAGGAATGCTATTACTGAGGCCAAGAATCATTTCCAAAAACTAGAGGGCTAAGGAAGATAAAATTATTGCATATAATTTAAATGTTCAAATCCAAATCAAATCTGTCTTTCAAGATAAAATCAAAGGTTTATAACTTCTTGTGATTTTTGGCTATGACTATGTAACCAGTTTTTCAACTATTATCCAGTGGCTTTATAACTCATATTCTAAGGTTGATTTTTTATTTATATTGCAGGTAATTAAAGCTCTTTGGTTTACATAACAAGGTTCATTTTACCCTGCCCCTTTTATTTTCAGTATAATATAAACTCACCATTGCTTCACATTTTTTTTCTTTTTGGGACTCAAGTTGGCTATCCTGAGTGTTCACTTAGGCTTGATTTAACAAGAACTGGGGGAAGCCAGGATGGCTCAGCAGATTAAGCACTCGTCTTACAGCCCCAGGGTCCAAGGATCGAATCCTGACCCATGCCCATGTGGACCCATATGCTGAGCTGGGGTGTGCCCCAGTGAGAACCGAGCTGGGGCAAACTTCCTATATAGGAGGCCCCTGGGCAGTTCCTGCCCTGCGCAGCCCTGTGCTCATCTGTGGAACAAAACTACGTAGAAAACTAATGATGTGTAACTATGGATACTGCTCTGGGCCCTCCCCCTTCTCTCTGTCTCTGTCAAAAAAAAAAAATTAATCTTCAGAAATTGTCACAGCTGTATTGAGGTCATAGTATACCTACAAACTGGGCAGCCTCCACTGTATTTGATGTACTTAGTCTCTATTCTGTTTGAAGGATGCAGCTGCATGCAATTTTACAAAATCCTCCCATGTGGGAGGTCCCAACCTGGTTCCCACCCTATAGCACCCCCCACCCCCACCACACACCTGTGTGAAACAAAACCATGTCGAAAACTGATGACATACAACTACAGAGACTGCTCTGTCTCTATTTCTCTCTCTCTGTGTCAAAACAATAAAATATATCTTTAAAAAATCTTACAAAAGAGAGGTTCAGATACTTTTGCAGTGCCACAAACACTTTACATTAGAGAACTATATCACCTCTCTTTTTTTGAATGCTCTTTGTTACAGAAGCCTTTGTTCATAATCGTTTAACTTCCTTCACTGTCTCTCTTTGCATCAGACATAGCAGCTCTATATCGCATTCATTTCATTGGTCATGAAGAGGCTGGTGATAGGATCAGCACATTAGTGGGAGAAGAGCACATATATCACCATCCTACGTGCCACGCATTGCACGTACTTTATGTACATGCAACTCCACACCTTATAATAATAGCTCTGCAGGCAGTATTGTTGTTGTTGTTAGGATTCATTTTATTGGTGGAAGAAGGTGAGAGAGAGAAACAGAGACAGAGATAAGGGGTGGGGGTAGGGTTAGAGCAGTCTCCATAGTTGTACATCATTAGTTGTGACACAGTTTTATTCCACACAGGTGGATACGGGGCTGCAAGGGGTGGGAACTGAACTAGGGTCCTCCCACATGGGAGGCAAGAACCTTTGCTGCCATCCCGGCAGTTACCAGCTGCATCTCAGTTCAGCATGTGGGTTTGCACAAGCCAGGGCTGGGACTCAATCCCTGGACCTGTGGTTGCAAGGCAAGTGCTCAACCTGTTGTGCTCTCCCAGCATCCCTCAGGCAGTTGTTTTTTTAACCTCCGTTGTATAAACATGGAAACTGGGGGTCAGTGAGCTTCAACAACTTGCTCAGGAACACAGAGCTGAGAAATGGCAGAGCCAGGGTTTAAGTTCAGGTCTTTGTGCCCTGAAGTCCACGTTGTTTCCATTATTTAGCATGCTTCTCTTAAGAACTATTCTGCTTATTTATATTTGGGAAAGAACATTGAAATGAAATGTAAAGAAACTTTTCAAGTGCACAGAACACATTTACTTTTTTGAAAAGAATGAATATTTCTGCTACTTACAATTCTTTCATTCTCCTTATTGATCTTCTTTAACTGATCTCATCTTTCCTTGACTACCTGATTCCATGGTCTGCCATAGCCTTTCTCCTCTGTCTTCAGTTACAGTATCAGTTCTACTTTCCCAGAGCTGCAGAGTTCTGGTTGATTTTTCCATCACATAGTTAATAAGGGGCATCTTAAAGTGTTCTATACTACCATAAGGGACATGAAATAAAGAAATGTACTCCATGACCCTAATAAAGGGAACAGAAATCCTAGACCACCAAAGCCTGGAGAGCAGATGGTAACAGCTGGGGATATTTAAAAGGAAAACTTAGATTTTGCAGCTTTTCCGTACAAGTTTCAAAAAATTGACTCAATTAGACAACTCCTACAGTTTGTGGGAACATTGCAAGGTTATTGCTGACATCATTTGTGCTGGCCCGCGCCACCCTGCTTAATTCTACCCAGAATCATCCAGTCAGTCTGGCATCGGCTTGTCCCAACTAGGCCGCTCCCCCACCCGCCTTCTCACGCTTCCCAATAGTCACTGCTTGGGGAATTGTTTCTCCTTCAATTCTCTCCAGGATGTAAAGTTACAGTTGTACAGAGAGAGGCAACTGGTTCAGCTGGGCCATAATAATTGTCTAGGAAAAGCAAGACGAGAAGAAAGTATAACATGATTTTTTAAAAAGGAGAAAACAGCCCACCATAGAGACTGTGGTAAAAAGCAGTTTGCTCCACTGGCCAATGATATAACTTAGGAGAAATTTTACCACAGTATTTGGTAACTACTGAATTTAATTAAAATAACCTTGGTGACTGCAACCACAATACACTGGTTTGTGTATAAAGTACTGGAAAGGAGATCATTATTTTGTAATAACATGACAAGCTTTGTAAAGACAAAATTAAATAAATATGTTCCTGGGAAAAGGGTAGCGATTACCATCTTTGCCAGCAGGGTGAGGTCCCTTTACTCACTCTGTTAAAGCAATTTACTTCTTCAATTAGAATTGGAAATTTCATTTGATCTTCTATGCATGTAATTATATGTTAATGTATCGACTTAGAAATATTTGTTGTTTATCTCTTATGCATACTAGATTCTAGGCTAAGGAAGTTAAGAAATGTACTCAAATACCTATAATACAAGCTATAACTATAATAATGATTAAGTGCTATCAGAGAAGTGTGAACGATACTCAACACCAAAGACTGTAGAAGGCACTGAGTGCAGAAGAGCCTTCGCTGGCTGCCACCAGATGTTATGGACACAATAGCTAAGGGCACATACTTGGGAAACAAGCATTAAGCTGGCTCCTCCATTCGTCAGCTGTGTCACCCAGGACAGGCTTCTTGCCTTCAAAGATACAATTTCTTCATGCATAAAAGGGAGACAAATATACTACTTACTTCAGAGGTGATTATGAAGGGTCACTAAAATAATCTAGGTGAAGAGTTTTGCAGAGGGCCTGGTCCATAGCAAGTGCTAAAGAAACATTTACTGTATTATTGGGCTTCATGTATCATTTAGGATTATAACATTTAAACAGAAAAGGCTGAGATTGGTTAATAAAAGCAAATAAAAAGGGACTGTATTGGGAATTTAAGGGGATAGCTCGTAGACTCAAGAAGAGTTAAAGAACAATGTCATGGAAGGGACAGGCTTCTAATGTAAAGCTGAAGCAGGGATCTGCTTCACAGAAATGAATGAATCGTCTTTCTAGGAGACACTGTTACTGTTTTTCAATCCTCATATTACTTGGCTCACATCTGCATTCCAGGGAGAAAGTATAAGTGTGGCCTACATCTTGGACACATGGTTGTCCACACCCACTATTAGGGAAAGGAAGGAATAAAGAGTTAGAGAGATTATTGTGGAAGCTGTGGTATTTTTTGGTTAAAGATAAGAGGAAAGGGAACATTCACAGTGAGAAGTCTATGGCTGAGGAGGCAAAGTTGAGCAAGTAGCATCACTACTAGTCAGAGATTAAGAGCTGCCTGAAAATTCAGTCAGAGAGAAAACAGGTTGTTGAGGTGTGAGGGTAGAGCCTAATACTCCTTGGTTACCTGGACAGCCAACAAGAGGAGTTCAGAGTTAGCCTACTAGGAACTTAGAAGCCACTAGAGGGATCTGAGGAAGCTTAAACAGCGATGAAAGCACATTTCACACATAAGGGTTCGGCAGGACTGGGCAGTTTCACTTAAAAATGGTAAAAATAAAAAGCAGTTTAGATTCCAGAATTCTGCATGGGTTGATGAAGTGCTAGACTAGGGTGGTGGCATTGGCGAAGAACAAAAATGTCTAGGTAAGAAAGATGTTGATTTTTTTAGGGAAAAATAAATTTTCAAAAGTCAATAGGATAGAGGATGCTGGGATAGCTCAGCAGTTGTGCACTTGCCTTGCAATTGTGAGGTTCGGGATTCAATTCCTGACCTCAGTTCCTATAAACCCCATATGTTGAATTGTGGCACAACTGGTAACTGCTGGGATGGCTCTATGGTGAAGGTTCTCACTTCCCATGTGTGAGAACCCCGGTTCCGTTCCTGCCCTGTGCAGCCCCACGTCCATCTATGTAGAATGAAACCATGTCACAACTAATGATGCACAACAATGGAGACTGCTCTGGGCCCTCCCCTTTCTCTCTCTCTCTCTCTTTCTCACCTCTCAAACAATAAAATAAATCTTTAAATAAAGAAGTCAACAGGATAGCTAGAATAAAATGTCAGAGAGTAACAAGTGTTGAAGAGGGTGTGGAGAAAAATGGAACCTTCATACCCTGCTGGTGGGAATGGAAAGTAGTTCAACTGCTTTGGAAAACAGTCTTGCAGTTGCTAAGAGGATTAAATTTGGAGTTACTATATGACCCAGTGATATGCCTAAGAAAAAGAAAAATATATGTCCATACAAACACTGGCACATGAATGTGTATAATCACATTATTTATGACGCAGCCAAAAAGGGGAAAGAACCCAAATGTCCATAAACTTATCAGTGGATAAGCAAAATGTGGTATATTATTTGGCCATAAAAAGGGCAAAATACTGATATATGCTGCAACATAAATGAACCTTGAACATATTAGGTTAAGTGAAAGAAGATAGTCACTACACATACAAAAAACACATATTGCATGATTTCATTCATACAGAATTCCAGAATGGATAAATATATAGAGACATAAAGTAATGGTTGCTTAGGGCTGGAGGGTAGGGGGTGAGGTGGACAAATGGGAGAGTATGAGGTGATACATAAAGGAAACAGCGTTTCTTTTTGTGGTGATGAAAATATCCTAAAATTGGCTGTGGTGATAGTTGCACATATCTGTGACTATCCCAAAAACCATTGAATTGTATGCCTTAAATAGACAAATTGTATGATATGTGAATTATATCACAGTCAAGCGTTTTTTGTCTGTTTGCTTGTTTTAAGTCAACAAGATGTGGCAATTTAGTATAATGAGAAGTGAACTAGAGGAATAGTTCTAAGACAACCCTCTTGGATCAGAGAGAGAGGGTAGCATAATGATAAAGATAACGAAGATAGGAGAAGGAACCTGGTTGTGTATGAGAAAGAAATATTATATGGCATGTCAAGTCTGAGTGACTGTGAAAGAGCCATGTAGGTTATTAAAGTAACCAGGAAACAAAAGATGTGAGAAAGCTCTTGGGTCAGCTAAGGTCCCTCTTTCTGGTGACCTGAGCTGGTTTTAGAATGAAAAGAATGTATCAGGACTAGATGTCAAAAAGGTTGCCAACTCACGAAAGTTTAGAAGTAAATGGAAGATTTTCATTTCCCTCACAGGGCTAAATGGAAGGTTGGTTATTCGTAATATAATGTTGCTTTTATTACAGAACTTTCTTGAATTCTCTGTTGATTGCAGGCCCTGGCTGGCTCATCTCAATGTCTGCATTCCCCACCCTAGCTAGCTCTCTGTTCTGCAGTTAAGGGCTGCTCAATAATACTTATAATAATTTCAATTTTAGATTTTCACTTTCACTAGTCTACCAAATGTTTCAAATACAAAGACAGTCCATCCCCTCACCACCTCCAAGATCCGTTCATTCTACAACACTGCACAGACATTTTGGTTGCCTTTTAGTGACTTTACATCCTCTATAAGATTGCTCTTGTTGATTCTAAGATATTTGTATTTGCAGAACAACATCATATGTTTTGAATGCCTTCATCCTCTAAGTTTATGGAATTTTTGGTCTCCTGATCTGGTTTGCCTTTTTTTTAGTGACAAAAATCCAAGTAAGGGATGCCAGGATGGCTCAGTGGGTTAGGCGCTCACTTTGCAGTCCTGGGGACTGAGGATCGAATCCTGGCCCTAGCCTGTGTGGACCTATATGCTGAACTCGTGAGTGCACCCAGTTTGGTTCTCACTGGAGTGAGACCCCGGCCCAGTTCCTGCCCTGTGCAGTCCCTTGCCCACCTGTGGAATGAAACTATGTAGAAAAACTAATGATGTGTAACTATGGAGACTGTTCTGGGCCCTCCCCCTTCTCTCTGTCTGTCTCTGTATCTCTCTCTCTCTCTCTCTCTTTCTGTCAAAAACAATAAAAACAAATCTTTAAAAAATAATTAGGAGATCCAAGATGGCGGCATGAGAGGAGAACGCTGATAACTGCCTGGGAAGGGCCTTGTGAACAGAGGGGAATCCACAGGGGAAACCCTGAGAAGAAACCTCAACTAAGAGAGCCACACAACACGGAACAACACACAAAGTTAGAGAAGAAAGGGGAGAGCGGGAGAGGGAAAGGGAAGCAGTGGTTCAGGGACAGACTCGGAGCACGGCCCGGGGCTGGCAAAAACCAAGGGGGATTGGGGGACTACAGTCAAAGTGGAGCTGGATCGAGGGCGGGCTGGAAGCCGAGACCTAGGGAGCGTGGAAGCCCCACAAGACTGTGGACAATTTAACATCCGAACTCAAGGGACAGCACGCAGTGCCCTAATCAGATCACAGAGCCTAAAGTGGAACAGGGACTGTGGAGCAGGGTGGCTGCACTTCCCGGCGGGCGGGGTGAGAGCAGGGCACCAGCCCACAGCAGCTCAGCACCCCTGATTTACGGAGGAGA
>PVKE010008599.1:10094-47335 GCA_004027555.1 Craseonycteris thonglongyai
CAGTGCATAGTTATTTCTATTTTACTTTTTGACAGATAGAGAGAGAGACAGAGACAGAGACAGTTAGAGAACCAAACTGTGGGAACTCCCCAGTTCAGCACGTGGGTCCTGCCTGGGCCGGAGCCGGGATTCGATCCTCGGTCCTCATGGCCTCAAAGCGAGCGCTCAACCCGCTGAGCCGTCCCGGCTTTCCCCCTGAGCCGTCCCGGCTTTCCCCCTGAAAATTTACAATTTTTAATTATAAAGTTGTGTTTTCTATCAGAATTACTTCTTGCATGAATTTTGGGACACCCTTTAGGAGCCAGGTACTAGAAATACAGAGAATGCCTTGTGAAAGAAAAAAAAAAAAAAGTAAATTTTATTATAAATGTGAAAAAATCAATGGTGTTTAGATGGAACTACTGGAAGGTATGGAGGTGGAATGTCCATTAGTGAAACAGTTGAGAGGCCTCTCTGCAGAGGAGACACTTAAACTGAGACTGAGCAGGTAACAGGAAACCTCTAAGCGAAGATCTGAGGATGGGAGTACTTAGAAAAAGAATGGGCCAAGTCTCAGAGGCAGAAACCAGGTTAGAAAGGGAAGAAACTAAAAGAAGACCCATGTGTCTAAAAGGGAGTTAGAGAGGCAAAGATACCAGATACTGCTGAGGAGTTGGCTAAGTAGGATTCATTCAGGCTGGGCCTTATCAGCAGCTGGGATAAAGAACTTGGAGTTTTATCTCATTTCCCTCACATTTGAAAATACAGGCTTTAAATGCCAGGCTTTAAACTATATTTTAACTCCAAATCATATACAGAAGATACTTAATCTTCAAAGTGTTACTAACTTTAAGGAGCCATTATTTTGCACAATGTGATTAATAAGCGTGGTAAAAAGCTGGCCTAAAGGGGAAATTTTTTTTAAAAGTCAGAACTTTGAATTTCGAAACAGAAGTCATGATTCTATTTATTTTGTGACAGAAAATATAAGATATTCATCAACATTGAAGGTAAGCGCTTCCCCCTCCCACACCCAATTATCCTGTGCCCCCGGGGCTCAACTATTTTAGTCTCTCAACAGAAACCATTTATTTCCAAAATGGCCACCCATCTTCACCTCCAGTGATCACCAAATTAACTGAGTGTGACTCAACTGAAGCAGGCCTTCACAATATCTTCAAACAACAATGGGGCTCAAGCTCTAATCCATTGGATTAGAGACTCTAAATCCAGCCCTTTGATGTGGACTCTGCCCTCATGCTTACTAGGGAATGCAGGATGAGAAGAACAGTTTAGAGATGCCCGTCTCCTGCTGAAACTTAAAACCGCCAGCGTCCTCATCTGTCTGCTCCTTTCAGCTACCATTCCTTCTCCAGGAACGCCACTCAGAAAACTCAAGGACTATCCTTTTGTACAGTACAGCACTCCCTCCTTCAGTAAACCTACCCCACATTAATTGGCACTAATACAGCTGTTCACAGCTGTATACAAGATGTTGGGGAGCGCAGCAGAGCGCGGGGTGATTATGGTTGCCTGCACACTGTCATTGCTTAGTAAGAACAGACAGACTCCCCTCCTTCAGAAATGGCATGATAATGAAATGTAATAGCAGAGCCTCTTGGCAATCAATGCCATGGTGGAAATAAGTACACATCTCAGTGACAACAACAAAGATGGAATGTGAGACAACAAAGCCCTCTCTCTTTTGGCCAGAACTCTCAAGAGCAGCTCATTACTTTAACCTTTCCACCTTCACTGAATGCACAATTAGAAACATGCATTTCTATGGGCATTAAATCCACTTGCTTGCCCACTCTGCCCTCATTAGAACACTCAATGGGGCCCAATTAGCTGAATGGCCATAAACAGATGTTTGTGACTTGAGAAAACAGAAAGAGAATATTCTTGGAAGCCAAAGAGAATGGAGAAGATCCGCAAACCTCACAAATACCTCTTATTAATTACCTGAAATCTAGAGTGTTCTTTTTGACATGATCTGATAGTTTTTGTTTTGATAGGAAAAACTTATGGTGAAAAACATGGAGCTCTCCTATAACAGAAATCAGTCTTCCATGCAAGTCACAGAATTTTTTTTTTTTTAATGTAGTCAATCTTTTAAAATTGAGAGATTTTGCAGATTGTTTACGTCCCTTGGAAAGAAGTCAGAAGATTTGGCAATAGTGACCCAGGCCACTTTCCAGCTTGGCCACAGTAGCTGGAGGTGTCAGCCCTGGACAGAGAATATGAGCTTTGCACCCCTGTTGCCCCAGCACTCTGCCGGCTCCCTAGACCTGGCCCACGTCTCTCGTCCGTGTTGCCTGCCCTGTGCCCACAAGGGTTGACTCACACCGCTGTAACTTACCAGTTTGGGCAACTTATTTACTTTCTCTATCCCTCAATTTTGTTTTCTTTTAACCTTTAAAATGGTTATAATATTCACCTACTGTGTGGCTGTGAGAATTAAATCGCTTAAACCATATTTATTCCTAAGAATCATGGCAGACACATAATAAGTACTTAATAAATTAGGCATTACTTGGTCTTTGTCATTGTCTTCATCATCATCACCTGTCCTATGGAACATACCTCACCCCACCCCCCCAATCTGGTTTCTTCATTCCTCCACTAGAGAAGTCCGTGCCAGGTAGTTACCACTAAGAGCACGGTCTATATTAAAGATGCTTTGGAAACTATTTCCATCCAGAATACCATGTTGACAATTTGCCTTATAATTCTGGCAGGGAGTGAGCACTGGCCTTGACACAGGGCAAAGAAGAAAAGATGTCAGAAATAAAAAAAAAATAGTCATTGTCCCAATCCTGATATCCTCACAGTGTCTAAGAGTAGGCCTCGGGGGTATGTGAGGATGCATGGCATACACAGAGAAAACACATAAATACAACATTGAAAGAGGAACAATGGCAGAGCAATGGCCTCATGAGTGCATGGGAGATAAAGGCAATTTGTGTTTGAGGAACTCTCAAGCCCAAACCTTAATTGCTTTCTGCCCAGTATAGGAATCAGGCTTTTCACTATCAGAGGCCAACTTCCTGGGCTTTTCTCACTTAACACCGTACCTTCGTAGAGGTCTTCACAGCCCTGTAGGAAGATGGGGAGGATGAAGAAGCCTCTGACTAAAATGCACCTCATGGGAAGAGTCTTTCCCTGCGCCTTAATTCACACTGTGAATGCCTTCTCCTTATGGGTTTCAACCAGGTTGAGTAGCACCACTCTTCTCAGGGGCATTTACAATTGTGTGGGTGTTTTTGTCATACGATCCTGACAACAGGCAGGGGACAAGGATGTTAAATGTCCTGTTCACACTCAGGAAACTCAGGTGCAACTAACATCTGTCCCAAAATGCCAAGGGCAACCCCGTTGAAAAACACCAAATGGTTCATTGTGATTATTGTTCAAATAGAACACGCACAAAATCTGCCCTGAAGAACCAAGTGCATTACAATGGACTATGGTCAGTTAATATTTGATTCCGGCCCCAGCACTGTTCTCAGATGGTAGTTCTGTTGAATTTTCAGTTGTGAAAGATTATTAGTGATGGCAAGAGCAGCATCTGTTCAAGATGACTCCCTATAACTTCATTCCTGTTTTGTTCTGTTTTTTGACATTTATAAGTAAGCCCACACAATTCCAGAGTTTCTTCCAGGGACTCCAATTCCCCCTTTACATGGAGATACAACCAAAACCCTAGTACATATGAGCTCCCATTCTGGGTATCGGGAATATACTTTAGTGAACCAGAGAGATGAGACTGATGTTCTCATCTGTCTCCCATTCTAGAGGGGAAACAAACCATAAACTAGTCAGTAAATTATAAAAACTATAAATCCAGATAATGAGAGTGCCATAAGTGTGATGAATCTTTCCAAGCTATGGTACAACACTGTGTGACAGGGCTCCCTCCCTAGGTGGAGTAGTGAGAAAAAGCCATCCTGAGCATGTGTCATTGGAGCTGATTTCTGAGTGACAAGAAGGAGCAGAAGTCTCAAAAGCAGCTCATTATATTAACCTGCCCTCCTTCAATGGAGGCACAATTAGAAATGTGCATTTCTGGGGGAGCCGGGATGGTTCAGTGGGTTAAGCACTCACTTTGCAGCCCCGGACACTGAGGATCAAATCCTGGCCCTGGCCTGTGTGGACCCATATGCTGAACTGGGGTGTGCTTCCCATGTGGGAGGCCCCCAGTTCGGTTCTCGCCTCCTGGTTTGGCCCCTGGCTCAAGGGGGTGTGCCTCCCATGCGGAGGCCCCAGCCCAGCTCCTGCCCTGTGCGGCCCCCACCCACCTGTGTAGAGCAATCCATGTTGAAAAACCGATGACGTACAACTACAGTGACTGCTCTGGGTCCTCTCCTTTATCTCTTTATCTCTCTCTATATCTGTCTCTCTGTCAAAACAATAAAATAAATCTTAAAAAATAGAAATGTGCATTTCTGTAGGCATTAACTCTACTTGTTTGCCCATGCTATAATTTCACTCTTCATCCTGTGAAGAAGCATGGTGAGTAGCATATGGGCAGAGAGAAAACCAAGCACAAGGGCCTTTGGGCAAGATGAAGCAGGCATGTTTCAGGAAGAAAAAGAATCCAATGTGGCTGAGCAAAGTCGGGGAAGAATACAAGAGAAAGGTGAAGAAATGTGATGGGATCAGTTCAGAAAGTTCATGTAGACCACAGAGATATGCCTGGATTTTATTCAAGGTGTAGAGGGAAGCGATGTGAGAAATGTGTGCAATGTAAGAAAATGCATTGTAGGGAATCAGAGCAGACGCAGGATACCAGTTAAAAGGCTGTTGAACAAAATATTTGGTTTAAATGCCGTCTAAAATCTATTTCAACTCTAAAATCCTACCTTTGGTCCAAGGGTATCATAAGCAGTGATGATATCAGACAGAACCTAGGGAACAGGTCTTGGTGCCACATGACAAACTTAGGCCCATTTGTTGGCAGGATCTTTTTTCCACCAAAGACATTAGTGCTCCAGAGAAACCACAAGGACCCTATAGTTTTCTGTCCCCATAACTCTGCAATCTTGTCAGAGTCCTGTGGCAAGGAACCCACAGTGGTGCTAGCGTACCAGTTGTAAGGGTTTAAAACCAGAAGGCCTCTACATTTGATGTTTTAACTGCAATTATTTCTAATTGCTTGCATTGGACACAAAATATAAAAAGTATTGATTTTTTCCATTGTGATTGTTAAACAATTTGGGTTTTTTTTTTTCAAAGTTTCCCCTTAATGGTCACTTTGAACAAGAAATACATTTTATAAAGCACTGTCCCCTCCCCCAGTAGCAGATGCTCCACATTCATCAAGAAGCAGCATCTGGCAACCATTATGGTTCACAGCTGCTCTTAGAGGAGTTAAAAAGACTGTGAGGGAGAACCTGGAAATCAACTTTTTAACTCTTATTTTAATTATTGACTTCTTTGGTTTAATACTTGCTTAGTTTTCATAAACATCTTGCATTAGGCAGGCAGCAGATCTTTCCCTGATTAAAGGGCCCAACTTTCGAATGTATGCATCAATTCAAATGATCAACTTCCATGCCAAGCAGAACTTGGCTTCTTTGGAGTTGTACCTGAGCTTAGACCCTTCTTCAATGTGGATATTTGATTATCCTGGAGATGGATATTCAAACTTCTCCATCCAGCTTCCATGAGCTCTCACCACCACAGCAAAGCAGACTTCCCTGGGATGAATGGCTTCCTGTATAGGGTAAAACAAAAATTACTTTTGCTAAATAGCTACGCTATTAGTCAGAAACTCTAAAAAAAATTTTTTTTCAATTGTTTTTGAGAGAAGAAGGAGAAGATAGAGAAAGAGAAGAGGGGAGGGCCCAGAGTAATCTCCATAGTTGTACTTCATTAGTTGTGACATGGTTTTATTCCACACAGGTAGACATGGGGCCACACAGGTAAGAAACTCAAATGGGGGCCTCCTGCATAGGAGGCAAGAACCTTCACCACGGAGCCATCCCTGTGGCTACCAGTTGCTCTGCAGTTCAGCATATGGGGTTGCTAGGGCCAGGGCTGGGATTCAATCCTTAGACCTTGCAGTTGCAAGGCAAGTGCTCAATTGCTGAGCTATTCCAGCATCAAGAAATTCTTTAATGTTGACATTCCCCTAGGAAAATATATAAGACTAAGAATAAATTTTGACTTCTGTACTTGTTCAAAATTTTAAGTAGAATTCACATATAGCTCCACAATTAGAGAGCTAAATCCCAGAATAGAATAAAAAGAGAGGAAATATCTATACCACTCCCAGCAACCAATCTCTGTCCCCATATCCATTGTGATACTCCTGCTCTCCGTTTTCCTAACTTTTCTTGTAGCTAGGGATGACCTTGTGACCCAGTTTTGAACACAGGGATATATGGCAGAATCTGCTACGATGTTTTAACTTTCCTGATAAAAAGTAACTGTTGCAGCTAACATCATGGCTTTCCCTGTCCTACCTTCCTGCTTTATGCTTTGAACTTCAAGGTGGATGCAGCCACCGCTGCCTTGTGACCATGAGGAAAAGAACTGCATTGTCTCGGAGGACCACTGAGATGCTAACCTAAAGCCCTATACTGTGAAGCCACCGAACAAGGAGCAGCAATGGCCGACCTTCACACACTTGTTACATAAGAAAGTAAAGTCCTAGTTGATTTGAGCCACTTGCATTAGATTTTCATATTTGACATTCCTTAGTTCCATAATAGATATAATCCATTATCAGCTATGGATCCCAGCAAGATCCAGAGCCCTTTTCTTCTGGATTCCAGCCTCACACTTCCATAGAATGCTCCTCCATTAAAATAATCATATATTGGGAAGCCGGGATGGCTCAGTGGGTTAAGTGCTCACTTTGCTGCCCTGGGGACCGAGGCTCAAATCCCAGTCCTGGCCTGTGTGGACCCATATGCTGAACTGGGGAGTGCTTCCAGTTTGGTTCTCACCGGGGTGAGACCCCAGCCCAGTTCCTGCCCTGTGCAGCCCCATGCCCACCTGTGGAATGAAATTATGTGGAAAAACCAATGATGTGCAACAATGGAGACTGTTCTGGGCCCTCCCCCTTCTCTCTGTCTCTGTTTCTCTCTCTCTCTCTCTCATCAAAAACAATAAATAAATAAATAAATAAATCTTTAAAATAATCATATAGCTTGTAAGCCAAAATTTACTGTTTCTTGGCAATAAATACTGATAATATCTGTGACAAATCTTAATTAAACATCATATTGGTCAGGATCCAGTCAGAAAATTAGAGTCCAAGTTAGGTAGTTTGTAGAAAGGATTTAATATCAGACACAGTTACAAAGGTGTTGGGAGAGCCAGATAACCTAACAGTGTATAGTGGGAGAACCTGGTCAAGACCAAAGCAGGATGCCACAACCAGGTTAAGGGCTGGGGAGACCCAGGAAACACTGCGAGGAGCTGACACTGAAGGGTAGGTCTGTCAAGAAGGAGCTGGAACCATGGAGAGCTGAGGGATCTGAAATGAAGAGAAAGGGACTAAATACTCTGACGTAACCCTTCCACCTACCTCTTGGTCACCCTCCACTGTCTCCCAGCCACTGAACCTTCCTGATGTCAGTTGGCAAGAGAGCCAGAAAAAGGTACTTTTCAGTGGACAGCCTGTCTGTCACAGTACACACAGAGCAGAGCAGGAAGGTCAGAAAATAGATTTGAAAGCAAACAGATGACTAGCACCAACTTTTGCTGCTGTTAACAGTGAGGTATGCATAATAGTACCCCAATAACTTTTTAACCCAACCACTTTTTTGGCCCCCATACATTCTCCAATGAACTTGTGATTATAAAATGCTCATCACACAGGATGCCAAAGGTCAGCATTTCGATAAGAGGAAAACATGCATTTTTCTTAACATTTTCAGTGCAAAGCATGAAGAAGCCCAGTTCTAAGCAGTTACAGAATTGAATTGTGGAACAAAGACAAAGAAGAGTGAATGACCTAGAAACATAATTGGCATCATAATGGCCCCTTTGATTATACTGAAATCATCAGGAAAGAATTCGCCCTCAGCCTGACTCCATGATTATGCTCTTCTCAGAACACAAGAGAGACCTGATCCCCATACTTTCTACCTCAGTGCAGAAGGACGAAGGGCAAGAGGAGGGGCAGGGAATTTCAGCATCATCGTCCACAGAAAACTTAGAATTGTTGAGTTGGAAAAAGACTTACACAAAGTAGGATTATGTTGATAGGTGTTTTGAAATCCATGAAGAAATATAGAAACAATACAAATAGATAGATGATGGTAGGTAGGTAGGTAGGTAGGTAGGTAGGTAGGTAGGTAGGTAGGTAGGTGATGATAGATAGATAGATAGATAGATAGATAGATAGATAGATAGATAGATAGATAGATAGATAGATAGATGATAGATAGATGATAGATATAAATGATAGAGTCTATCCTCCCATTTAATTCTGTGATCTTATATAGAACATATCTTTATTTTTTTTAAATGAGCATTCAACCTCAGTTTGAATCTTTGTTGTTCCAGAATGCTCAATGTTTCATGGGGAGGCATGTGCTGTAAATAGATAGTGCTATTCATTTGAAAGCCAAGAGTCTTCCTCACATTTTCTTCTCCTGTGGTACTACTCTTGCCTGCCTTCTTCCACTTTATCTCTCAAGCAGGGCAGCCAGCTACTGAGTCACCTCAGCTCTAAAATAAAGCAGTTCTTTCTCTTCAACCAAAACTGTTTTGCAAATGAATTTCCTCAGAGTTTCTTCTTAATAGTGCTCTTCTT
The DNA here is from genome assembly GCA_004027555.1 of Craseonycteris thonglongyai. Taxonomy (NCBI): domain Eukaryota; kingdom Metazoa; phylum Chordata; class Mammalia; order Chiroptera; family Craseonycteridae; genus Craseonycteris; species Craseonycteris thonglongyai. Next base: position 18,847 of record PVKE010008599.1, read on the forward strand.
AAAATCTGGCACACAGAGTTAGAGTTGATTAGGTAGTTGTGAGGCACTCAGTGCAGAGTGCAGTGGGGTTCACTTCTTATCAGGACACCCCTATCTGTAGGATCTCAGATTTTATTTACCTCTTTTTAAATCATGCCTGGGTCTTTTCCACAGGCACTGAGAGAACACTTGCAAGAACTCAAGAGCATTAAGAATCAGCATTCTGCAAGCATAGGTTGTGTTTGGTGTCATTGTTGAATGATTTTATGTGCTATTACAGCCTATTATTTTTAGTATTAGCTGCTCTTAAGCAAAGTGTCATCATTCAGTAATTGTTATTGAATTTAGAACATAAATATAGAACTATTCATTATTAAATCTTAGCATATGGTTTTATGCCTATTTGGAGCCTGGCACTTGAATATTTATTTCCTCCTCACATTTATATAATCTTCTAGCTCTGTGCTTAGCAGGTTAGACCAGCAGACTTCAGCAGCTTCACAGCCTGGGCTGGGACAAAGCTCCTGTACTGCATGGGCCGTTTCTCTCTTGGTTGCCACTGATCATTAATCAACCTTCCTTGGAAGCAGTTCAAATAACTATTAATGAACCAAGATAAACAATCATTTACCCATGTTTCCCCAGAAGGTTAGCTCCAAGTACTTGCTGAAATCCTTGGTCTCCTATTTTAGGGATCAGCCAGTTTCTGACAGCTACAAGGATACTAGTCTAGTCTAGGTGAATTACAACCCCTGAAGAGTTAAGATTCTAATGATTTGAAAAACAGTTCTGTCGAATGAAGAAAAATGCATTAACCACACTATACAAAATTAAATTTAGTTTTGTGAAACTTATTTTTATTAAACTCTGGTTATTGGTTATTTGTGTTTCACATTCTGTTTACAAGTGATCTGCTTAATCAGCCAACCTAGAATTTTCTAGGAGTATATCATTTTTCTTGAGTCAACCCATTTCTCCATTTTGAAAATTAGGACAATTTATACCTATCTCAAATATTCTCTTCCATCTTTCATTTGCCAAAATATATTTTTTAAAGATTTATTTTATTGATTTTTGACAGAGAGAGACAGAGAGAAGGGGGAGGGCCCAGAGCAGTCTTCGTAGTTGACATTAGTTTTCCATATAGTTTCACTCCACAGGTGGGCACAGGACTGCGCAGGGCAGGAACTGGGCCGGAAGCCTCCCACATAGGTCCCAGCAACAACTGAACTGGGGGCACACCCCAGCTCAGCATGTGGGTCCACATGGGCCGGGGCCAGGATTTGATCCTCCGTCCCTGGGGCTTCAAAGTGAGCGCTTAAACTGCTGAGCCATCCCAGCTTCCCCAATTTGCCAAAATTTTGCAAAGAGTAAACCAGAGAATTCAGTATCTCCGGAAGGTTATAAATATAATTTTTTGTAGAAGAAACACAGGGATGGTTTAAAATTGACTAATATATTTGATTTATTACCAAGATAATCCTAACAAGGTAAAGTTACTTAAGTTACCATGCATTGGAAAGCAAGCTATATATATATATATATATATATATATATACATATATATATATATATATATATATATATATTCCCCACCCCTAAGCAAATGCTTGGTGTATTTGTGAAACACAGGTTTTTAGTTTGAAGGTCCAGGATGGATTTCACTAGTTATTTGCTATTTTGACCATATTGATAGCAAGATTTATAGGTGGAAAAAAATGTAAGAGTAAAATACATTTTGAGTTGGTGTTGAGATTAGGTTTATTGTTTGTTCCTCGGGACTTCAAGGCACAGATGTGGCAATTTGGCATGAGCACACAGAGGAGAAATTATAATAATATTCCAATTCCCAGACTATCTTATGACTTCAAAATAAAGCAGCAAATGGTGAACATTCTTTTCATAATTATAGGAAGTTTTATTTTATTATATTGGACTAGTGTTTTTATAAAAGGAAGAATTGAATTGCAACAATAGTAACCCTCACTTCTCATTTCTCAGAGGAAACCACAGAGTCACAAGGCTCTGTGGGGTTCAGTCTGATTTGTCACTTTTCTGTCTCTTAAGTTTGAGGAGAGGAACATAACAACAAAGGATATTTCTACTCTCAGTCTTTTGAGTGGGTTCATATTGTACTCAGACTAGCATGAAGATAAGTTCTAAAACTAATTTCTAGAGATAATTTTATTCTTCCACGAGCCAAACTCACCATAAGAGGAAAGTACTAACACCAGCTACCTTACAACAAGCACTTCCTATGATGCTTCACTTAATCTTCACCAAAACCCAGAGGGGGTACTATTACCATCCTTATCACCCAGGTGAAGAAGCTGAAGCTTAGGAAAGTGAAGTAACTCAACATAACCACATAGAAAGTGATGTAACCCCTGCAGTCTAATCCCAAATCCTAATTGTTTCACCTTTGTATTATGTTGCTTCCTAAAGACCTGATCAAGTCACCAGAGACGACCAGAAAAAGATAATGCATCAGGGTATGTGCAAGGAAGGATCTAGAAGAGACCATTCCATGTCTTCATTAAGGTAGAATGACAAAGGTTCTCTTGATCTTTTACAGGCTCTGGTGGGACTGAAGCCCACTCTCCATGTCCCAGCAGGAGACGCTGTTATTGGAAAGTCTTGCCCACCACTGGATGCTAAGACATAGGAGGTGTCATTGACAAAATTTGCCCTAAAATTGAGTTTTATGTTGAAAGTCTGTCATTAAGGACTCCGCTAGCTGGTCATTGCCGTCATTAGGTTGAGATTTACTCCACACTCAGGAGTTACATTTTTGTTTCAAGGAAAGTCCTGTCTGCTTTCTGAAGAGAACTCTTTCTGAGTTCACAGACCGCACCTGCAAATACAAAATCCAGTTACTATTGGTCCTAATATATTTTTAGTCTATTTCCTGCAAGAATCTATCAGCAGCACACCTAACATGTGCCAAAAGCATATGTACATAGCTCCTCCAGCTGCAGCTGATTCCTACTGTACCTCAGTTTACCTCACATTTGGCTCACGTCACCAACTGAAAAACCAATCCCAACTTTAATGTGGAACGCTGTCAGACACAACCTTGTGATTTGTAGATGAGCTCATATATTGCTCTCCAGCCCAAATCAGCACTTTCTCCATATGTCTCCTGTAAGCCAGACTTTGATTTGGCTTTGGCTGTGAAGAATAATTAAGGTTTGTGAAAGGTAAGATGGCCTTGCCAACTCAGTTACTCTTGAGAGCAAGAATTCCCCAAAGCTGTAGCACAGCCCAGAGGAGCAAGAGGTGTTGATCCAGCAACACCCAGGGGGGCAGCGGTGGCCTGGCCAGTGGCCTTCACTTGCTTTTGACTCCTAGCTACAGTAAGAAATACGTACTGCACAATGCTGTGGCGGTCCAGTGCCTACATGGCTATTCATACACATATAGAGGCACGTAGACACACACACACACACACACACACACACCCCAAAACTGCACTTGCATTTGCTATTCTGTTTCATTTGTTAAAACATGTTAGCCTGTTAAAATAGGTTGGCCGTTTACTAGTTTCTTGTGGCTGGTATAACAAATTGCCAAAAAAGGTTAGTGGCTCAAAACCATATAACTTTATATCTTATAGATCTGAAGATCAGAACTCTAAAATCAAGTGTCACTGGGCTAAGGTCAAGGCATTAGCAGGGTTGGTTCTCTCTGGAGGCTCTGAAGGGAGAATCTATTTCCTTGCCTTTTTCCAGCTTATATAGGTAGCCTGCATTTCTTAGCTCAAGACCCTTTCCTCACATAGCTGTTAACAACTTCTTGCTTCTGGTTTCATATCGTACATCTTCTTTGCTCCTCTTGCTTCTTTCTTCAGAGGACCCTTTTGAATTCACTGGACTCACCCAGATGACCCAGGATAATCACTCTATCAGTCAGGGGTCTCCAAACTTTTCAGCCCGCGGGCCACATTAACTATCAAACAGCAGTTTGGGGGCTGGCTACACACTCGAGGTCCAAATAAAAAAGAATCAAAACATAGATGTTTTTAATGATTTATTTAATATTATTTTATTCAGATAAAAAGGTCTCCACAGGCCGGATGAGAGGGCCTTGCGGGCCGGATGCGGCCCGCGGGCCGTAGTTTGGAGACCCCTGCCTGAATACCCTTAGTCATACCTGTAAAGTCCCTCCTGCCATATAAGGTAACATATTCACAAGTTCTGGAGGGTGGGATATGTTTGGGGGCCATTATTCAATCTACCATAGCCATGAACACTAAGTGGATTTTTCAACTCACTTAGGAGTTGCACGCTGCAATGTGAAAATCACGGGTCAAGATGACGTCATCGGGCGTCTAAGACAGAAGGGATCAGTAAACAAGCTACCTGCCTGTGAAACAAAGGGGACAGGGCATGTAGCAAGTATCCTTGTCACAGTGTTATGTGGACTACACATAGTCTATCTTTTTCTCCTCCAGTTATTGCTCACTTCAAGTTAGGCACTATTATCCTCACTTTAAAGATATAAAAACAGGCCCAGAAAGGCTAAAAAACCATCCCAAGACCACAAAACGGGTATTCAGAGGTTACAGTCAAACTGGAGTCTCTCTGCCCGTAATGCCTATGTCCTTTCTGCCATGCCTTGTGCTAGCACCTCTCATGTTCTCCTGACTCCATCTTACCCAAAGCCAGGCCTTAAAGTCTTCACTCCATTCTGCCACATCATCGTGTAGGGAAGTGGTCTTCCTCATCGGGGCTGCTTTCTAGAAATTATTGAGATCTGAAGCTGCTACTCTCTTGTTCCAGCTTCTCTTTCAAAAGAATACTAATCTCTCCCTCTTTGACGTAAACAAAGTTGTATTATGTGTACATTTTTATGTAATACAGAGATAGCTAGTTTTTCATTCAGTCTTATCAACCCCTAAAAACCTGGCAAAGCTGAAAATTAGGGCAAGAACAGGACTAAGTTGAGCAAGAATTTAATACAGTAGGTTATGGGATTTTATCTCAAGGTCCATTTCTAAGTTTTCAAATGGACTTGAAGAATAGTGCCCATACAATGCTTTTGAAACTTTCTAAAGAATATTGGCCATTGAACAAAGTCAAGGCTAAGAGATTGTTAGTAATATAGCAGGTGGTGCTTTGGGTTACATGTCAGGTCACCCTGTGGGCTATGCAGCTTCCATGCTGAAGTAGAACTCAGGAATTCTGTGTTCTAGCCCCAATCTGCCACTAACCAGCTGTGTGGTCTTGGACTTAGAGTTTTAACTCTCTGGCCCTCAAAGAGGAGATATAGTGCAGAGGTTAAACCTGTACTTTCTGCAGCCAGACTAAATTTTGAGTTTTCAAACTCAAAATGACTCCTTTCAAATTTATTAATTATAAAATGAGTACAAAATTCCTATAAAAAACATTTCTATCTCACTCTGGCAAATGGAGGGTTAAAACAGAATGCTGATTTATGAGATATACATATATTTGAATATGTATTCAAATATGCTCTAAGAGATCATGAAAAAGTCTGAGAAGTCGGCAGCCTGGAACATATCATTTATGTGAATAAGGTCAGGCCACATAGTAGATGCTCAACAAATTTTAGTTTCATGAATAAGCTTGCAATATAAGCCATCCAAAAGATCGGTGGTTTTCCACTGGAAAAAGTCACTGGCATATCATAAAGTAGGAAGAGAGTGGTTAGGGGGCCCCGGTATGTTTTCACTGGGATAAGTGCATGGTCTTTTGGGCAGTTTTTGAAAAGAAGTTAAAAATAGTGAAGAAAGTAGAAACAGCTCTGCCAGGTTTCACCCACCCTAATCATTTTCCCTTGACAGGCAGGGAAGAGAGTGGGAAGGAAAGACAGACTATACCCATTGAAGAATCACCCTAGAGGATTTGGCTGAAGGTTTTTTGGTTCTTAAAATAAATGGAGTGGAAACGCATTCAACCTCCTCTCCATTATTGCTTCTCTCGCCTGTACCTCCAGCACAGTGTGTAAATAACCTGCCACAAAGAGAGAAACTAAGTTAAGCTAGTGGAGAACCCAGAGGGGTTAGCCAATAAGACAAAGGGGACTTACTTAAGTCTTGTTTAAGAATCAAAGAAAGTTGAGAGTGAAAAGGGGGGAAAAAAGGAGAAAAAAAAAAAGAAAAGAGATGTTATTTCATCTTAGAAACAAAACTCATAGAAATGGGATAAAGTGGGGAAAACTGAGTGATAGCTTGGAAATTTACTAGTAATGAGAAGTCTATTTCCCCAGAGGCACCCCATTGTTTCAGAGTAGATTGGACCAAGCTTGAGATGCTGTTTCTGAGAAAACTGGTTCTTCCCTCAGCTCGTTTCAGTGACAATGAGCATTTCGAGTTGAGTGCGAGAAGACATGAAGGGCATCTTTTATTTTCCTAAGAGGAAATTGAACCTATGCATTGTAAGACTTCAGCATGTGCCTGTGTATGAAAAATATAAGCCAAATGCTTTTGAAAAGAAACAGAAGTATGCTGCCCTTGTGACAGAGAAGTGTCCAAGAACAAAGACAGAGGTATTTCGGCATGCCATTCCCACCCTATGGAGTTTTTGTTGTGATACATTTTATGACCAACTTTAAAGACATTGACCTGTTGATCTCTTTCTGGTTTTCATTCACTACATCCTTCTTAACATAAAAAAAAAATCCCTTAGGATAAGCAGGATTTTCATTTCTAAAAAAATACTCCACAGAACCCCCTATCCTAACAGTCTCTCTCCTGCTATATAGAGCTTTAAATATATAAAGAAGGGAAAATGTCATCATGCAGTGAAGTTTAGAGTATGGCAACGGTCCCACCCATGTGCTATCCCCTGGGTGGAATTAGAGATCTAATCCACAAAGACACCTCAAGTCGCCTTACCAGATGCCCTCCACTTGGCAGAAGGCTGAGTTATGCTAAGAAGTCACTTTTCCAGTGAACAAAATTCCTAATTAACACTGAAATTGCGTGGTAGCTAAGTTTGTGGTGAAGACAGGCCATCTCCTCATTCTTCTTAGCTGGAGCTAGATTAAACTCTGAGAGGGGGACAGGATAATTGCTCACGGTGGGGCATGGTGTTTTCTCCTGCACAAACATATAATTAGGCTGTCTTAACCTCCCGGTTCAGCAATAAACACCACTTCACAGACTAATTTACAGGCAAGAGTCACAGAAGGCTGTGGAATAAACTCTCAGTGCCACAGACCCTGGAGTTCAGTTAAAAGAGAGCAGCTTCGCTATTTCAAGTCAGCAAAAATCCTTTTGCACTTACCACAAACTAAAATGAGATTGAAATAAGGGCTATGCATTCAAAACATTGAACACACCAGCTAATAAAAAATACATTTGTGACTGGTCGTAAAATAGAGAATGTAATTGGCTATACCCTAGAAATATCTTTTACTTACAATATTTGGGAAAGACAGAGGTCTCCATAATATTGACTTTGCTAACACGTCTACATTTTTCTGTCCACCATAATTATGCGTCAGTCAGTGACACCTCACTTCTATAGCTGCCAACAGGCCTTGACTCAGGCAGTGGGAGGTGAGCTGGCTGCAGCCAGCACCAGATGAGATTTGCCTGGCAAATACAGTTGGCTTTGGGCAGGGAGGGGGAGGCGCTCTTGTAAAGAGACAGCTCCTTCATGGCTGCATCATTTTTCCCATTCAGGCCCGTAAGACCTAGGGTGATTTTCTGAATGGACATGGGAATTGTTCTTCAGTTGCGTGCTCAAAAGAAAGCCTGAAGCATAGAACACAACACAGATCGAGTAGGGGAGGTCACAGAAATACATACACTCCTCTGTGGGAACCGTGTTCTTCTGCCCAAAGAAGGACATCTAGAGACAGATAGGTTGTGGTTTGACGCTGGTCAGACTTCAGGAACAATTAGAGGAGGGTTGTGGGCTGGGGATGTGAGAGTTGAAAAAAGCAGACCCGTAGATAAAAACAGAGAAAAAGAGTCCGAGAGTTATGCTAAGAAGTCACTCTTCCAGTGAACAAAATTTCTAATTAACGCTGAAAGCGCGTGGTAGCTAAGTTTGTGGTGGATGAAAGATGAGACAATTGGACGGTTTTATCTGATGGTTTTCTCCACAGTCAAATCTGAATTAATTGTAAATTATTTTCCTCTGATTCCCCACTCAAAGTATGAAGAATTAAGATGGGTAGTTGAGGGTGATTACTTTGTAAGTATATAAATGCCTAATCTCTATATTATACTCCTGACACTAATATAATATTGTGTATCAGCTATAATTTTAAAATAAATTTAAAAATTTTTTTAATTAAATAAAATGGGTAGTTGGATCACGTTGTTTTGTTTTGTTTTGTTTTTCCCCAAAGTCCTCTTTTTTCCCTTTCAAATTCCCAATTCAGCTGAAATTTTCAAGGACAAAAACTATGCTTTTACTACTGTTAGTTGTTAAAATCTAAAAGTGCCCATTATAGGCACTCAATCCTTGTTGAATGAGGAGTGAGTGAGTGAGTGAATAAATAAAGTAGCTTATTGAAAGAGAAATAAACAGGATACTCACATTTTAAAAATGCATGGTATCTACAAAATCCCATTTTATGTCATGTTTATGTTTCTACTAATGAAAGAAAAAATGATTGGTAAATTAATTTCAGTGAGAATAATTCATATAAAAGAATTCTCATTTTTCCCAAACAAGTATTACATAAAGAATATCATATAAAATAGAATTAATTAGGAGAAACAAATAAGAAAAGCTATTTATACTTAAAATATAGTGACTTATCCCTCAAGTAACGTTTTTTATAAAATAAATAACACAACTTTAAATGGCTGATCACACCCCTTAGTTTGAGGGTTGAAACTATTAAGACTGTGACTATAGTGCAAGGTAAAGACATTATTTTTGGTGAATATTTATTTTAAAAATTTTAATTAAATTTATTGGGATGACATTGGTTAGTAAAATTAAATTTGAAATTAGCAGTAACTCAACGTTTAAAAAATAGTCAAACAATACTAAGTTTAAATTTTCTCAAATTGGCCCTTACTCATATTTTTAAAAAAGGGAAAAGACTAAGATCCTTTTCAAAATTTTAGTTCTAATTCTATAAATTCCCGATGATACACGTCAGTAAAAAATTATAGCTTATTCTTGAGAGAAGCATAGCTGTAGTTGATTTTATAATTGTTAAGTCATACTCATTATGCAGGCAGTTCTACTTAAGTGTGTTTAATTTCCTTAATATGCTTACGGGGACTTTTTAAGAATTAGGCTTCCTCATCTTTTAAACCAATTTTAAATGACTAAGCAGTAGCAGGAGATATTGTACTGAAATAAAAGATTTTTAATAAAATATATGATTTAACAATAACTAGACAGTTAGTGTTTTTAAAGTTATTACAATTCCCTGCTTTGACTACTGGTAGTAATGTAGCCAATGAATTTATTCAAGGGTTAATTTTACTATTGACCAAAACCATGTTGAAAACTGATGATGTGCAACTATGGAGACTGCTCTGGGCCCTCCCCCTTCTCTTTGTCTCTTTCTGTCTCTCTCTGTCTCTGTCAAAAACAATAAAATAAGTCTTAAAATTTTTTAAACCATTTAAATAAGTTCTATTGTCAAAAAGATGCATTTGTATATATTTTATAAATTTATATTTTACATATCCCAAAAAACTATAATTTATGGTCAGGATTCCAATGACTTTTTCATACATTTTTTCTTTTGAAAAGCTTCAGAAGAAGAAAATCCTGTATATGTGTTCTCAAAGTTGCTAGAGAAAGCAATTGGTCAATGAAATACATCCAAGTACTTGAAAACTTTAAAAAACAAGAAAAGGTCATTTCAGTAGAATGATCATTTTAACATGGATATCCAAGATCAAACCACAAAAAAGAGATCCATAAGTGCCCGGGTGGTATGTCACATAGCCTGTTGATTTTTGCATGTGAACATTCACACATGTGCACATGAACATTTTAGCAACAGCCTCTTCACAAGAAGTTAATAAGGCACTTTAGGAACTTGTCAGGAATAATTCACACACACACCCCTCGGGTGAAGCAAGGCAATAGTTTTAAAGTGCACATGAGCACTGCACAAAACCGTAGCTTTGAAGAAATGCTTGCAACCATAACCCACTAGCTTTCATAGATACCTTTAATTTAAGGCTCTGGCTGGAGTAGAGGTGAGAGCTGAAACAAATAATGCCAAGGTGGTGAAACAGTGATCTCAAAACGCTAGGATACCTTCTATTGTGTCAGAAAAGGGGAGAATTAATCAAGGTAAGGAGCAACTTAGTAGCTTAATTATGAGTCTTTTAATGTCTTTTCATAATCAGTTAATAAATACCTTAACAATAAAATTGAATTTAAGCTTTTAATAGGCCATGTTGGCTTGAACCTAAACAAAGGAATTAGCAGCTCCAGGCATTGTGCAATAACTGCTCACTGTTTGGTGCCAGGAGAAACAAAGCATTTCAAGTGCATTTTTTTTTTTCCTTGTGCCTCACCATAATAAACGCTTGTAATATTCCCCAATTTCTGGAGTGTAAGACGCAGATCTTATTTATCACAGTATGAGACACACCTGGCACGCGGATCAGGAAACAACTGTTTTACTTCATTTCTGTCATCACCTTCCAACAGATTTCTTTCACATTCCAATTTGGATGGGAGGACTTGACTTTCTCTCCATAAGTTCTCCATTAACAGTTTCACAGCAGAAGGCGCCATTGGTCCGTTTCCTCTTGCAGCAATTAATTACACAGAGCGGCGTGTTTTGACTCCGACTGCAGCGGACGCGTAAAGTCACTGGCATTTACTTGTATCTGCGAGCAACGTCTTTATCGTCAGCACAACGTCCTCTGGCTAAGTCGTGAATTGTCAGAATTCCTCAGACAGGGAATGACGAACACAGTGTCAAGTCAGCAGCACAAATTACCGACTTCAACTCCCTTCAGTCACTTTTATTAATATGTGTTTTATTGAGGGAGGCCTTTTTTGAAGGTTATGTCACTTCATGCGTTCGGCAGATGAAAGGCACTGGGGCTTTCTCTACGAGCAGCGGCAGGCGAATCGGGCTGGGAGGCTCGGGCTCTGTGAGCCCCGCCAACAACTATGCACTAATAAACCTTGAAAAGCTTGAATTACACTATAACCCACAAAAATTTTCAAATTAAAAAGGCATATTTAGAGGCCCCCGTGGATAGTGATTTTATTTAGTTTAATTCCCTCTTGTGGCCAATTAGATAGACACCCCTGCACACAGGCACACACTCCGGGGTGGAAAAATGGGGGTGGGGGGGCAGTTTAACTTTGGTTTTATAAAAAGATGGCAGTATATCATTCCTCCATAGACAGAAAGCATTTTCCTGGCTGTTGTTCTGTAAAGAGCAGGACGGCTAGAAATCAGTGGAAGTCTACGCGAGATGGATTTTTATTTGGATTCGACTTTTTAAGGCTGTAGGAGCACAGTACCCCAACGTCTTTCCAATTCAGCCATGGTGAATTGCCAAGTTGAAGAATAAAAGTAGAAGTTCCATCACCACTACAGAACATATTTCTTTAGTTCTCTTCGATTATCTACTAGTCAGAAATGACTTCTCCTTCTAAGAAAGGTTTGACTGTAACGCTAATAGCCAGTTTATTTGTATTTGTTTTTCAATTAAGTGACTTACACAACTTGAATGCATTTTTATCACCCATGCATGGAGCTCATTAGCCAGATGGAACTCAGAACCACACAAGAGATATATTTGCTACAAAAGGTGTTCATAGTGTCTCTCATTGCTCACTGCTGCTCTTTCCATCAGAAATGCAAAATGTGCCTCCTTCTCATCTGGTGGCAGGCTCCATATGTACCATATGAAAAAGGAGTTAATAAAATGCACGTTGGAAATATAAAACAAGGTCAGGGGCGACGGTTTGGCTGAAGGCCTTTTTTTAAGTGTGGAAAACAAAAGAACAAGATTGTTTTAGCAGTTGCAGCTGTCGGGAGAGGCAGCTTCGAGAGGGGAGTGGCAGCTGGAGTTCTTGCTACCTGCTTCATGTGTCCCATCAGAACCACTGTTCTCTCCCTAATACAAACACTGCACAGTAGGGGCCCAAGCTTTGCAAAGTCTCTGCAGGGACAATGAAGAGAAAAATCCCCATCTTGCTTCCAAAGGGGCTCTGGGGATTAGAAGGATGAATCAGGGGAAGTGTAGGGTCAGACGGAGGGTGGGAGGGCCCGCATGAGGCTGCAGGCCCCCGCAGCTGTGTGTCCTCCTCAGATCCAGCCGTAGAGAATGGTGTTACTGTGTGCCCTGTGAAAGCCACCCGGATTGGACACAAGTCAGCAGTGGGTTTTTAAAAATAAGTACTTAAGATTCTGTGGTTGGGACCATCCAATGCCAACCAAACCAGAGGAAAGAAAACAACATTGTCAGTCAAGCGGTGACTTGTTCCACAAGACCTCAAACACACCACTTGCCAGATTTGTTTTCTTAATGAATTGACTGGTTACTTTGGCATCACTTAAGAGCTGTGAGGAATACAGGGAAACTCAATCAGAGGAACTTTGTCATTTTAAAATGAAGATAAAAGAGAAAACACTCAATAATTATGTCACAAGACAATGATATTAGCCAACAAAACCCATTAATAACTTTGTTTATCAGAGTAGCTGTGACCCAGCAAAAGAGAAGACTTTATAGCCTCAATAAAGAATGAGAAGACTAGGTTATCCAAACAGGACGAGCTGGGTTCCCAAAGAGGGTTGAATACTCTGGTGGGGACAGGGGTGCAGTCAGGATCCTGAAAACATGTATAGGCAGCACAGAGACACCATTCTCCCCCAGACACGAAGTTTATTCCTTGTCAAGTAACTTCTCCCCCTTAGCCTTGGTTTAGGCATTTGTGAAAAGGGAAAAATCATCTCAACCTCCCCAGATCCAATAATACAATGCATGCAAAACACGTTGCATAATGCCTGGCACATAGTAGGTGCTCAACTAAGGCTAGCTTATGTGCTTTCTCTTCCCTTTCCTGACTTCAGCCCTCCATAGAATCACCTTAGCCTAAGTAAATGACCACTCAGCATGGTATATTTGAGATTAGACTGCTGTTGAATTAGGACAATCTTACCTTTTAATAGGATCTACACTAAAAGTCCTGAAAGGAGCTAGGCTGATGGGCCCAGAAATACTACACGTGTAAGACTTATAAGAACAATGGAAAGAGAATTCTACCCTACTTTCTAACTCCGTTCCATATGGACCTTCTTAATTCAAAGATTACTTATTTCAGCAAAAAAGAAAAAATCCATACCAACACTTTCTCTAGCCACTCATACTCAAAACGTGGGCTCAGACAGCAGCAGCAGCATCACCTAGGAACTTGTTAAAAATGCAGACATTCAGGTCTCTATACCCACCTACTGAATCAGATCCTGCACGTAGTCCTGGGTCATCACTATGCACATTAAATTTGGGGGATTTGTAAAAAAAATACTAATACCGGGACCAAATCCTAGGCCAATTATCTTGAAATCTCTGGGGTTGAAACCCAGGCATCAGTACTTTTTAAACTTCTCCAGATGATTCTAATGTGCAGCCAAGTTTCAGAACCACTGTTCCAGTCCCATTAGCAAAAAATAAATCTTAAAAAATAGAAAAACATTTAAGTAAGAAATATAAGGTAGAAAGGACTACCCTTGATATAGGTCCACTGAAAAAATGTTTATGAATTTATGTGTAAAGACATCTACATTTCTAAAATCCTCATGATAGAAGGAGAACTGGCAAACATCTTCATATTTAAACCTTGGCCCTTATACACCTCTTGTGTAACAAGGTACCCGGGTGGGCAGAACATTTATTGACATAAGTCACCGTGTTTATTGATGCTGCCCATTTTCCACTGATTTTAGAACTCTGTAGGGGAGGTGCTGAGACTTTGAAAGGCTATTTTTTTAATAATCAAATTGTTTTACTTAAAGGTTTATGTAACATGCTATACTATTAAACAGTAAATAAAAACCACTGATAAATCCAGGTCCCCCACAGGTAGTTTGGCACATCCTTAATTATCTGGTTTATGAGCAAATTGCCACCTCAGCTTTGGTTTTCAGCTTGTTAGATGCATGTGTGCACACACACTTCTTGGCAACTTCTCAGCAGATTCAGCCTTTAAATGATGTTGCCAGAATACGTTGTGTGAGGGGCAAGAGAAGGTGGGGAGTTGTAAGTGAAAGGATTGGAGTTTTGCTTTTTTGTTTTTGTTTGCAGCAAAGACATAATTTGATTTTTTTTTTAATTAGTGCATATTAGGACACACTCATAGACTGAAGGACCTGAAAAAGATGACACCCGACTGCATCAAAATAAATCCACTATTGTACTGAAGTTTTTTATGAAAACTGAAATGCCTCTCTCACAGCACCACTATGTATGCTACATTTTCCTTTCCCTGATAGCAACAATAGCCGGGAGGCTCACCACTGCCTTCTAGCAATTAAATTAAACCTTCCAAAAAGAAAAATCCTTCTCTATGCCCATGCCATTCAAACTTACGCTAAATAACACGGACCAATGGCATTAGATGACCTTCATTCGTACTTTTGTTTTACACACATCTGCACTCAGTGAGTCTCCCAAGTGTTTCCCATCACCTTTAATCCCAGAAGTCCAAGAAATCGGTATTTTTGTTCTGGGCTCCCCCTGGTGCTTGCACCATGCCTCTCTGCTGGACTCATGGGAGATTCCCCCTTCCGTGATTCAGGGAAGACCTCAGCCACAAAGTGGGTAAGACAGACAAGAGGAGGAAAACCAGAGGTTGTGCAGCCTCTTAGGGAATCACTCCTTGTTAGGAAACATCAAGAATTAACTTGCTGAGTGTGAAAACTCTAATCATTTTAAAGTCAAGTTCCAGGTCCCAGAACATTTTACTGCCCAGCCACCAGAGGACTCCCATATGAGCACTTATGGACATCTTCCTCAGGCCGTGGGTTCAGGCTGTTTGGACAAGGCATAGCAAGTATGTATTACCAACCATCACAAAGCCCTGCATCCGGTATTGATTAGACAATGTCTGGAACTGGCAAACATTATTAATATATAGAATGCTATAGAGATTGATTGCTCTACTTTCATTTTTCTTCTTCCTGCCAGCCCCCTACAGGAGAAAGCCCTGCAGCTGTTCTGAATCCTATTGCCAAAGGCAGATTATAGCTTGTTTTGATGTTTCACCAGCAAATTCTGTGCCTCGTACCGGCACAAGCCAATAAGAACATCCCAAGTTCCAACTAGAGGCCGAGACACAATCACCCTGTCAGTCCTGTTAGTAAGTCCGGATCATAAAAGATAATAAACTCTCTCCCATCTTTTATGAAGGCACACCGAGATCAAACACTTTCCATACCAGAACGCAAAGCCCCCAGGACCAGTTCTCCCTGACAGATGTTCATCTGCTATCTGGGTATTGACGTGTTACTTAATTTATTGATCCACAGAGGGAAGGAAATACAAAGACTCTAGAAATCTGGTATCGTACAAACTGCTTTCCAGGGCTGGGAGCCCTAGAAATTAAGTGGAGACTTGATGTCATGTTCTAGGAACTGTTTGAATGTTGCCTTTTTATTCTTTTCTTTTTTCGATGTTTAAAAAACAACAACAACAACAAAGGCCAAAGAAAAAAGTTATAAAGAAAATAAAAACCTTTTATTGTTTTGATTTGTTTTTTTCAGAGAAGGATAGTGACCAACATGGTTTGTTTCGTCTTCTTCACTTCCTGCTGCTCACCTGGTGCCCTCAGTCTGCGTACACAAAAGCCTGGCTCACCCTCTACTTCATAGGACAATGAGGAGTGGGAGGGACAGGGTACAATAAAAGCTCATAGTGCAATGCTATGTAACCAGTCCTTCTCGCTCTAATCTGTTCTGCACTTGACCTCTGGTGTACTCACTTTAAAGAGGAACTCTGATTGCATGTCTTCAGGTTGACAGAATCTTGGCAGGTGGCCCTGCCGGCAAAGGGAGGACACATGCCAAATGGTGTTCAAGGCCCTCCTCCTGAGTTCCCAACCAACCTCACCAATCTTATCCTCAACCCTTCTCTTTCACACGCAATTATCCCAGCCCAGCGCACCTAAGGATTCATGACTTGTTCTTCTTTCTTACCTCTGACTGCTCCTGAAGTCCTTCCCCATTTCTACAACTAAAAATTCTTGAAGGATCTGGCAAAAGCAATCTCTCTCTCCTCTGATTACTTGTAGCCCTTCGCCTGTATCGCCCCAGAGGCAACTTGTATGTATGGCTCTCTCTCTGGACTTCCAAGAAGTTTGAGTAAAGTACCAGATAGTTTGCATCTCTTTGCTTCACTCATCCCCTCTCTTTATGTAACAAGTGATTGGTAACTACGGTTCAGTGAATGAATTCATTAAATACCCTGCTCATTTTGGAATCCCCTGCCCCCAAAATCTTCTATAATTTTTCGTGGTCTAAGAGGAAAATTTAGAGGATGCTGGGATGGCTCAGCAGGTTGAGCACTTGTGTTGCAGCCCTGGGGCCCAAGAATGGAATCCTGGCTGGCACATGCAGACCCATACGCTGAACTGGGGTGTGTCCCCAGTTTGGTTCTCACCAGGGTGAGCTTCCTATGTGGGAGGCCCCCAGTTTATCTCCCACCCCCGGAGTGCTTCCCATGTGGAGGCCTCTGGCTCATGGGGGTGTGCCTCCAATGTGGAGGCCCCCTGGCCCAGTTTCTGCCCTGTACAGCCCCATGCCCACCCATGGAATGAAACTATGTAGAAAACTAATGATGTGCAACTGTGTAGATTGCTCTGGGCTCTCCCCCTTCTCTCTATCTCTCTCTGTCAAAAAAAATACAAATAAATCTTTAAAAAAAAAGAAAAGAAAATTCAAACCCCTTGGAATTTCCTCCAGATTGGACCCCTACACATCTTAGATTTTATCTTAAACCAACTAAACATCAACCCCCTGACAAACTCATTCTCTCCCACTGCATTCTCCCACCAGCCTGGATGCCCTTCCGGCCCCCTTTCCACACAAACCCACACATCTCCTTTTGTTATGGGCCCAGGTATAGCCTAGCTTTTTCTACCTCGTGCAGCAACCCCAGCCTTTGGATATCTCTGAAGTTATACAACAGTCTATATACACCCCACACATTTGTCAACTAATCCTTGCAAAGTTTCATCACCATCAGGAGCCAATACATGAAACTTGCATTTCTTAAATTTTGAAGGCATGAATTATACTCTCTTCATCTTCAAACTTTCTACAGCTACTACTGTCATATCATGCCATGTTAATAATCATCAAATATTGTATCGCTTTACTTTGAAATACACTAAAGCAAAGTGGTTGAATTATAGATTAAATCAAGCCAAAGTTATTCCACCCAATGTTTCCAAACCGTATGATTTGCCAGTAATGAATAGTCAGTACTTCTCTTTCATCATCCATAGACAGGAGTGTTTTGCAAGATTTAGCCATGACTCATTGTAAGAAATTATAGCCTTTTAATTCAATATGTTCCCATACTTTGTGTAGAGCAATCTAATATTTTCTATTTTAGTTCATTGTTTTTTAAATACTGATCATGGCCCACTAATTATTTTATGACCTACAATGGGCTATATAATCAACTAATGAGCCAATGTTGACAAACATTCATCTAGAGGTTCCTAGACATTTCTAGTTATTGGAGAGTATCCAAAATCTTATAAGTATAGAGAAATCTGGAGTCTTTTTCCTATACTAAATGAATAATCAAACTCCAAGACTACACAATAAGACAACAGCGAGGCACTTTAGTAGCCTCCATGGTGATAGAAACAAGGAAGTCCCAAAGCTCAATGAACTAGCCATAAATGGCCCAGTTGATCATCAAATCTAAAGGTGAGCCACATAGCTAGAACACATATTGTTTGCTATTGTCTTTAGCTGATTGATTAGGCAGTAAATGTAGCATGCTGGAACGGCTAAGGTTATGAGTCAGCCAATTTTCTCCTATTTTGTGTCCTGCCAAAGCTCTTACCACTATTCGTTCCTTGCAAGTGTGCATCACTCACTGGTCACTTGCAAAGAATTATTTTAACTTACCTAAGAGAGTAATTTTATTATTGCTTTCTCCTACCAATGGTTCTCAGTCAGGCATAATTTTGCTCCCAGGGAATGTTTAGCAATGTCTGGAGGCAAATTTTTAGTTATCACAATTGGGATAGGGTGAGGGGACGGGCAGAGTGCAACTAGCATCTAGTGGGTAGAGACCAAGGATGCTGCTAAATATCCTACAGTGCACAGGACAGCCCCACCCCGCCCCACTACAAAGAATCATGTGATCAAAAATGTCCATAGTGCCGTGATTGAAACACCCTGCTCTTCGCATCTTGTTTCTTTATTAGGTGTACACAATATTAAAGTCCAACTACACACACAAAAATGAAGGAAGAGCCACAACTATCACTCAGAGACCTTGCTTCATATCATGTCTGCCTGTGGGACTTCAAATTTGATTGAGACCTGTCTCTAAAAGCTCCACATAATCTCCAACTAAATATGCTTACAGAGGACCGACAATCTTTCAGCTTCACCACTTGCATCATCTTTAAGATTCCCAGGTGTCAACTTAACAGTAGGGCACAGCTGCAGCCACCATAAACCAATCAGGGAAGTGGAGATACCCCTCCAACATCTATAAGAAATGCAATATTTGTATCTCTAATTCAAAACATATCACTAAGTTGAAAATATGTCCCCTTTAAAATATTTCTTGCTGCAAGGTCCTGAGGTCATTTGCTCAGTTGTTTTCACTGTGCAAAGGAGTATTACCAGCTGCTGAGGTGTTCTCTCACTCCCACAGTCACCCAAAAGAAGCCAATAATTTCCTACGTGTAGGTACTGGGGGTCTTAGCTGTCACCCGAGCTGTAACCTCTTTAGACTCAGGAGTGTCTGTAGGGCTGGAACCTCAAGTTCTCAAGGATACTTCCTACATAACAAAGACTTCCTCAACAAAAATTCCAGAAATTCTGTTATAGTTTCCCAAATGATTCTCTTACTACCAGTCTCTCCTCTTTCCATTCTGATCCATATCCAACCACCAGATTGATTTTTCTACACTAGTTTATCATGTGATTTCTTTACCCCAAAACTTTTTGTGAATTCTCCTTTCAATAGGAGATTTCGAACACCTTGATACCCGATAACTTTCCCTACATGGCCTAGGCATCTTCTCTGAACTGTCTCACTTAACCCTTCCCACTGGTTGGTCTGACTGATTTTGCCCAAGCTTATTCCTGCTCTCAGGCCTCCTTGCATACAGTTTTGTTGCAACTCAGAAAGCCTTGGGAGTCCATCAGAGTCCCAGCAGGGGGCAGGGTAATGGCATTCAAAGCCTTAGCAATTGCAGGAACTCTTTACAGAGGTGTGGTCAGTGTTTAGGTAATCACAGCAAGGGAGATCTGTCATCCCCTCCACCTATACAACTAGAGGAGAGAACAATGTTACCTGAAAGAGGGGCTGCCTAACAAAAGCTATGTCCAAAGGTGGAGAGGATTGTGTAACAACCGCCAAAAGTCACAGCCAAGCAACGTGGGATCAGGGGAAGAACTGCTCCAGCCTGTCTTCTCACCTGCTGTTGTCTACCATTGGCTGAACCCACAGGGAGCCAGAGTGCAAAGGATCCATGATGCAGCCCGTGGAAGTCAGCCTTCTGAGACTCAGAGTGGGACAGAAAGTGTGTGTGTGTGTGTGTGTGTGTGTGTGTGTGTGTGTGTGTGTGTGTGCCGAGAGAGAGAGAGAGAGAGAGAGAGAGAGAGAGAGAGAGAGAGAGAGAGAGAGAGAGAGAGAGAGAGAATAACCTACATGTAACATTTTGCTCTCTTAATCAAATTACTCCTTCCAAATTTGGGTTCTCTCTTCCCTCTGAGCTCCTCAAAAATGCACTGATGTGGCTCTTATTGTATTTTATATTTTAATCTGTTTTTTTAATTGCTTCATTATTACTCAACATATTCTATTCTATATCTTTTCTCCCTAATTGCAGCTGAAAGGGGAAAATTATTTTCTATAGCTTTGCTTCCCTCTATGGCTAAACCAGTGCTGTGAACATTGAGATTCCCAGCAAGTGTGTATTGAATTAATAAGGTAGGGGATAAGTAAGCATCAGGAGGGAGGTTCTTTGATGGGTAATGGACATATTGAAGAGAAAATAAAGTTAAAATATAGTTATATTTACAGCTTACATTCTGTCAAAGAAGGTGCCAACCTCTTTGAGGCATAGCACACCCATCTCTCTTTTGCCTTCACTGCTGATCCACTTCAAAATAAATCTTAAAAATACAGCAAGAATGTGGTCAAAGCTGAAAAAGTTCTATGCCTCTTGCCCATTTCACATCCTGCCCAATGAAATATGCAATGTCTTCTAGCATAAGAAAGAAACTTAAAGAGTATTGAGTTATAATGATGTGACAAAGAGAAAATTGTAAAAGATTTTAGAGTCTAAAGAATTTAATAATATATATCTAGTGGCTCTGACAATAAACAGTAAGCTATCAAAAGATTCAAGTTCATTTAGATGGTAGTGTCTTCCAATTGTCTTCAAAGCCTGCCTGATTTTCTTTCTCATTTTGAAAAGAAATCTTTTTTTTTTTTAGCACAAATTTACTCTCTGCAATGCTTACAAAATCATAAATCTTTGTTCTAATAAAGTGCAGTTTGGGGCAAATTCAATGAGAATTAAATGAAGGCTGTCCAGAAAGTATCCAGCCATGTAACCATTCTTGTAATATTGACAATGGCTGGATTTTTTTCAGACAGCCCTGTATGTGGCATTCTATGGTAAAGTGCTTCTGGAAAATTTTAGCAAAATATGTGTAATTCCATAGAGAAAAATCTATTTACTCAAGAGATTTTAAATGAATAAGTTCCTTTAATAGGTTTATGCTTCAGTGGATCAAGCAGAGAAGAAAATAATCGCTGTGAAAAGTTTCAATAGGAAAAGTGGATTTTGCATGGTCAGGGAATCAGAAGACAGAGCTGAGAGAAACAAATATCAACATTATTGACAGCTAATTTCCTGTAATGATACTCACATATCTTGGGAAGAGTGTTCAGTAGGAAAAGGCTATGCCCAGACTACATGAAGAAACAGAGTGCTTGCTGGTACCTGAGTTAGGAAGAGTAAAGGATTGGGTGTGCGAGGACAGCTAGGAAGCCTACAGTGAGAAAGACCATGGCTGTAAGCAAAAGAAAGGGTTCTCCCATTGGGCAAACCTAGGCAGTCAAGAACAAGTCCTCCCAGCTCGATCCTTTGATTGCCAAAGGATTACAGGGTTTTTTTAATCCAATGGCTTTTTAAAAATTTGCTAAAGTTTTTATCCACAAGGTCATAAGAGGCAGAAAGGCTAAGAATATTTTTTAACCTAAGATAGATGCTTAGGAGCTGCCCAGAGAGCAAAGAGCACCCTCTAGAACAAAACAGAGAGATCAGCGAAGAAAGTCAATTCATTTTCATTTGGATAGCAATGATTCTCACCAGAGACCAAGCTTTCAACAAATCGTATAATAGTGGAAAAGAAAGTCCGTGATTTCCTTCCATCAACTCCACTCAGTCTCATGTGGGTACGAATGCAAATAAATGTTACAATGAAAAAAGTTTTCACTATTCTGGTCAGCTAAGATTTTCCAATAATATGATTTTGAAGCAAATTTTTACAAAATATGTATCTTAATATTCTCTGGAAACGCTTGGGGGAAAAAGTATTATTTTATTCACTTATAAATTTTTCTGACGCTTTTTGGATCTCATTGAAATTTTTTAAAACTTTATTTGTAAGGTTCCAAACCTAAAATTATATGCACAATGATCTTGAATAAAGAATACAATCCTGGGCTTATTTAAATCTATTTGTTTTGGAAGTAAATGAAGCACATTCATAAATACAGAGTGCCGTCCAAATGTGGTTCCTAGTTTCTCTACAAAAATCCTTCTTAGACCTGTAGGCTTTTCCACAGAACTGCAAGGCCAGGAAAGTCACACTGTTGGGCCTGACTGCTCAGCTGTGCACCTTCAAAGAAAAGTCCCAGAAGACAAATGGATCTTGTTCCCTGACAACAGCCTGAATGTGCCCTCAGAATCGTGTTGAAAGTATAAAATAAATGTTTACTGAGTTTTCTGGATGTCACAGTAGAGCTCACCCA
The DNA here is from genome assembly GCA_004027555.1 of Craseonycteris thonglongyai. Classification (NCBI taxonomy): domain Eukaryota; kingdom Metazoa; phylum Chordata; class Mammalia; order Chiroptera; family Craseonycteridae; genus Craseonycteris; species Craseonycteris thonglongyai. The sequence goes on from PVKE010008599.1 coordinate 40,991, forward strand.
GATTTTCTCACCTAACCTCCTGATAGTCCTGTGAGGTGGATTTTATTCCCATTTTTACAGGTTGACAAAGTGACTCTCTTCAATTAGGAACTGAAGCACAGTCTGGATTTGAAAGCAGAGTTCTAACGTCAGTCCTTTCTGCATGCTCCCATAATATGTTTTCTATACTAGTCCCCTCCCCCTGCAGCCCAGATGACTAGAATCTCCCATGTCATTCAGAAAAGATAAGGTTTCACCTTCTTTTCTTATCTGTGTGGTTTCATGCTCATCTTTCCAGAAAACTACCGGTAACCACATTTAAACATGGCGTCAAACCAATGGTAATCCCCCACCTCCCACATCTTCCTTCAAAGCCCAACAGCCTCATTGCAGAAAAATGAACTTCTAAAAGGCCTAAACCTTGGTATTCTAAGTCCCCAGAGTTCTCTTCTGTGACAGAGAAGTGTACAAGAGTACAAGGAATTCTGTTACCTTTCATGGATAACTTGAGTCCACAAATTTCTTCCTGGAATTTTAGAAAGCCAGGCCTAAGTTTTGAAACATGAAAATAGAAAAAAGAGGCTGAGTTGGGGAAAAGAATGGAGAAGAAAAAAAAAAAAAGAAAGAAAGCAAGCCAGGGGCTATGTTTGTATCTACTCTCCAGCCTGTTCACTACAGAAAATTGTAATTCCCTCTTCTTCCTCCCTACCCCCAGTCCTGCTCCACACCCTTATACGTACATATTACAAGGTATGTTCCATCACGAGTTCTCCCAGCCCAGAGCAAAGCAAATCAGGCAGAACCACATAATTTATTGCACCAAACTGAAGTTGCCCCCACCCACTTAAAAAACCTGGCTTCATTTCAGAGCAACAGCAGCCCAGCTCTGGCAGGGCTCAGTCAACGTGGGTGATCTGTGACATGTGGCAGAAATATAGAACTCATCAGATTTAATAAACCAAAGATCTACACACGACTGGAAGGCCTCTCTCAACAAAGGCCTGGAGGAGTTACTGCACGCAGTGCCCGGGCTTCCCCGCAAACCACCCCCTCTGGAGGCCAAAGCTCCCTCTTCGCTCAGAAGTTGTGAAAGACCAACGGGCCGTCCCCAGCAGGGGAGTCAGGAACAAACGCTGGTGTAACAAATCCACTGTTTTAACACAAGCAGAGAAGTGGAGGGTGCGGCAGTGGGTGTGGCCACCCCGGGAGCCGGGTGAGTGTGGATTAGTTCCCATCTCTGTACTCTCAGGGTTCTGTTTGCATTTCCAGCGCATGCGAGAGGTGCCCTCTGCTGCCCGCCAGCCACAGTACACCAGGACAGTGTCGGAGCTGGCTCCCAGGGTGAGTCTCGAGAGGCGCTGGGGCGACTGGTTTGGGAGTCCCGTTTCTCCTGCAGTGACACTGGTCTGTGTTGTCCGTAGCCACGGCCCAAATGCCCAGACAGCCAGGGGGTTCCTGAATGCCCACACAAGTGAAGTGCACATTTTAGACAGCATGAGTTTAGAAGGGGCCGCCAGGAGCCCTGCAGCAGCAGGGGAACTCCGAAAACCTCTTCAGAGTCTCTTACCTTTCTCATCCTCCCAGTAACCCAATTAGTAAACTGCAAAGGTGGGCAAAGAGAGCCAGAGGCTTTGCAGGTGAAGAAGAATAGAAGAAACACTCAGATCCTTGACATTCTGGATGCCCAATAATTGGTCATTGAGACCCTTAGGCAATGGCTCTGCAGGACACCACCCTCCACTTCTTGGACCACTAGTACCCTCTGGTAACAACAATTATAGCATCACTTATTCACCTGCCACTACACCACGCACTTGACCATAACTCTGAAAGGTACTGTCACCTTCACTTCACAGATAGGAAATCAAGTTCACAAAGTCATTTACAAAAGACACGTAAGTGTCACTTAAGGGCTACAGCCAGGCTTCCAACCCAGGTCAGTTTAGAAGCAAACTGCCCCTCCTCCCACCACACCACACCACCTCCTCCGCTGTTGAACGGTTGCTTAAACTCCCCCACTGTGGAAGGTCAGCAGTGAAAGTTTAACGCAAGTCCTATAAAAATGAAGCCAAGCACAGTGAAATCGCACTTCATGAGTTTGGGGAACGCTCCTTGCATGTGTTGTTCTGGCTCTCTTCCTTTCTTGTTCTGAAGACTTGTGGCAGGTGGCTAACCATCCCAGTAAAGTCCTGACTCAAGCGTGCCTGGAGCAGTCAGTGGCCTTCACATTGAGTCAAAACTACGGGGGAGTCAGAAGACCCTGGGCTCACAGCCAGAAGCCCCGTGTTCTTGTCCAGACCGTGCATCCCATTAGCTCCAGCATTTTAGGTTTGCCAGCCCATTACTCTGAGTCTTAGTTTCCTCTTTAATAAAATAGATGTGCTATTTTATAAAGTAAGTATATTTAAATATGTATTATATAGATTATTATTTTATAAAGTTATTGGGACTGGATGAGATCACATTTATTTTCATATATGTCTACATAGACAGACATTCACACACACACATACACATGTCAACCATGTGACACATAAGAGTTTGGTATTAATATATAACCAGAGCAAACAATGAAAAGAGTTGCTTTAAGATTTTTTACATCTACACTAAACTGATGACATGTTCTATGAATTACCATTAAAGAGGGACAAAGGACACATAAGGTTCTTAAAGAATCCATAATATTTGTGGCTGACCTCTCACTTGGGGGGTTAGTTTGGGAGAAAGATGTGGCAAGAAGGCAGCTTCTGTAAGAGAGCCTAAGAACTTGCTGCCCTGGAGTCCCTGCCCACAGATCCTCAGCCATCAGCAGAATCTCTGAAGATACAAGGGTAGTCCTTCAGTAGCGTGTTTCACCTCTTCGGCCTTGGGCTCAACTCTAAGCCTGAAAACAGGCTCCTTGCTGCCATTGTCCGTGGTTCTAGCTGGGCGGTCACAAAAGTCAGGGCACGTGGACAGGTTTAGGAGAAGTGAGGAGAGCCATGGCGCCCTTCTCTCCAACCTCACATCACCCCTCCCGCCCCACTACTTCAGGTCCTGACTTCTGTCTCCATCCCACAACTCCTGTGACTGTCAGACTCACAAGTGTTACGTGATGTCAACGGCCTCCCATTCTTCACACCTGACTGCACTAACCAACACTTCAGAGACTTACTGAAGAGATAGACAGTCTGTAAATTCAGTCTATTTAAGAAGGCTCTAGGGCACACGTGTGCTTCTAGGCTACAGTTTTCCAAGTTCTTAAAGAAACCTTTGCTCTGCTAAGACAGACTTTTTAAAGACATTATTAATAGATGATACAAATCTTCCCCCTTTTTTAATTATTCTTGCTCCCCTATAATATGCACCGCTTCCTCTAACACTTGGCGCATGACAGTCTGAGGGTTACCATGTTTATCTGCTCCTAGGACATGTAACCTCACACCCAGTGTGTTTGCCTGAGAATGGTATTCCTATCAACGAAGTCATCCAGAAGAGTTTTCGCTTATCTTCTTCCATATAAAGTCACTATGACCTGTTACTCAAATGAATTTCGGCAGGAGAAACTCAAAGAGCTATTGTTCTAACAAGATCATACGAATGCCTGTTAAAGTCAGCCCTTCTTCCATAAGTTCCAATGAAAGCATATGCTGTAGAAAATGTGGCATGTGTTTTACACCATAGATATGATCTTTAAAAGATGTGTTTTGATCTTACTTCAACTGTCAACTACTTATTTGTTGTGTGTCTGCATGTGTTTGTTTAACAACTACTCTGGTGAATCATCTTTTCAGATAGCAGAGCTGAGTAATTGAGAGTTCATTCCATGACATCTGTCAGACCTGGTTCTAATCCAATCTTGGTCACTGACCAGATGGTGGCTTTGGGCAAGCGACCCCAAACCTCTGAGCATGTAATAATAATACCAAAGTCAGAGATGTATTTATTAAAACAGATGATGAAATGTTAACCAGTATTTTTACATTCCCACCTCATCTACTTATTTGGTAAATTGGTACTTCTATAGCTACAGTTTGTATAAGCGAAAATGTCCCTGCTTGATTCATCTTCACATCACTTACTCATATTTGGAAGTTTTGAGATTCTAGGTGGTTTTCAGTGACTATCTCTCCTTATTTGCTAGAATTTTTACCCAACCCCAAATTGTTGTCACTAGGTGGGAAATGGTGCCAAATTCTGAGAGCACTGATTGTATTATAGCCACTTCTGCCACATGTGTTCTCTCTACCAACCAGATGCTCTGAACTCCATCATAAATAAATATGAAACTATTGCTGTGGTTATCTGCTCCTTGCTCCGCCATGTCTTCTGTCCTTTCAGATTTCCTTTTTTAGGATACAGTTGACTCCACGTAGAGAAAAACCAAACAAACATCACACACATGCACACACACACTTTGGTTATACAGGAAGAAATTAAACTGAAACTGAAATATTCAGCAAGAGCTCATTTTCTCTACACATTTGGGATTTTCAAGAGGAAATGCCACTCTAACCTTAGCTGTCAACACATCAATAAAACTGGTCCCAAACTCTAAGATAGTTTTCTCTGGCCCCCTGGAGAACAGTTAGGAGCCATACTTTTCTCCATGTCAATTTCCTTCATCCCCTTGCCCCATGTTCAGGTCAGTATTCTCTGGACCTCTACTGTTCTCAACTCTGTTCCTCTTCAATCAGAATCTTTCTCTCTTAGCTCCTATTTCCTCACCCTGAACATAAATTCCTAAGCTTCCCCCAACCATCATCAAAGTTCTCAATCCTTGTCTCTGTGTCCCAAGTTGAGTCCAAATTTTTCTTTACAGTTTAAAGCACTGAACTTCCAATTGGAGGTAGACAAATAAAATACAAATGTTAAAGCAGGGTTCAACATTATTGATGGATAATAATGACAACAAAATTAGCCAATAATATTTTTTTATTTACTCATTACCTGATGTACCCCAGGTACTTCTATTTTAATTTCCATAATAACTCACTAAATCAAGAAATTAGAGATCAGAGTAATTGTTAACCTCCCCAAGGTCACACAGCAAGTAAGCAACAGGTCAGGATTCAAAACCAGGACCATCTGATTCCAGAGCCTGTGTTTTGAATGTTTTGTCACCACACTTGGTTCAAATGGGACAAGAACAAGTCAAATAACAACTCATTAAGTAGTTAATACTTAATCTTTGGACTTTGAAATAAGGAATGTGAAGCAACATAATCAGGGACCCCTTGACTCAATGTCATTAAGTCAGTTCAGATACTCAATCTACAGTCTCACTTGTGTCATACACAGTATAGCCTTTGCCACAGTGCCTGGTAATGGTGAGCTTTGTTATACGAGGTCCAACAATTAAGTTCATGAACCTTACCACCATGCCCTTACATTGGCAGCACTGTACAAACAACTTGGTAAGGTTTCATAACCTTGATATATCAGTGTCTCACAGCTGTGTTTATGTCAGTGTGTGGCAATGTCTTGCTGAGTGGTGCTCATTATTGTTGTTTCATCATTTTGTGTGCTGTTACAGAATGTCGGAGCTTGAATTAGAGCAATGAACAAACATTCAATTTCTTGTTAAACTCGGACAAATGGAACAGAATTGAAAACCCAGAAATAAATCCACAAATTTATGGACAGATTATTTTTGATAAAGGATGGAAAAATATACAGTGGAGAAAAGAAAGCCTCTTCAGTAAATGGTGCTGGGAAAATTGAAAAACCACATGCAAAAGGCTGAATGTGAGCTGCGATCTCCTTCACCATACACTAAAATTAACTCAGAATGGATTAAAGACCTCCAAATAAGAAACAATAAATTGCATAGAAGAAAACATTGGCACTAAACTTATGGACCTGGGATTCAGGGAGGACTTTATGAATCTGACCTCAATGGCAAGGGAAGTAAAAGCACAAATAAACAAATGGAACCTTATCAAGCTAAAAAGCTTCTGCGCTGCAAAGGAAACCATTAACAAAGCAAAGAGGCAACCAACCAACTGGGAGAAAATATTTGCAAACAATGCCTCTGATAAGGGGCTAATATCAAAAATATACAAAGAACTTGTACAACTCAACAAGAAAAAAACAAGCAACCCAATTAAAAAATGGGCAGATGACCTTAATAGACACTTCTCTCATGAAGACATACATATGGCCAACAGATATATGAAAACATGCTCCACTTCACTAGCAATTAGGGAGATGCAAATAAAAACCACAATGAGATACCATCTCACACCTGTTAGAATGGCTATCATCAACAAGACTGGGATAACAAGTGCTGGAGAGGCTGTGGACAAAAAGGAACCCTCATACACTGCTGGTGGGAATGTAAACTGGTACAACCACTATGGAAGGCTGTATGGAGATTCCTCAAAA